>APFE031210084.1:528-29685 GCA_000404065.3 Pinus taeda | reverse complement strand
CTAGCTTGAATTTCTCCAACTAATTAATCCAAGATGAATTAATTAATTATTTTTCAAGCAGCTGCTGAGACTAAATTCGAATTTTAATTCAAGGACAAATTAAAATTGGAATATACTAAATGTTATTTTTAGCATTTCTATTTTTATCATTTCTTGTTGCTATTTTCAATAGGTACTCTTGGACACTATAAAGTATCATTTGATTCCTCACTTGTCCGAGAAGAAGAAAACAAAGGAAATGTTCGATGCCTTAGTAGGATTATACTATAGAAAAATAATAAATCGGAAGATAATATTGAAGGATATGCTCCAGACCACACAGATGACCAAGTTTGACTCACCTAATTTGTTATCTCATGAAGATCATGTAGATTTGTGATTAGCTTGTAGCACTAGGAGAACAAGTGGAAGACAAAGTACTCGTAAATTTTTCGTTGAGAAAGTTCTCAAAGGCATGGGATTTGTTCATCAGTGTAATCTACACTTGAGATGCACAACCTACTTTTGATAGTTTAAGGGATGATTTCATAAAATAAGAAATCAGGTTACAGTCAAAGGCCAAGATCAACAAACGAGTAGATGAAGACAAAGTGGCTTTGGTTGCAAAAGGAATAGGAAAGAACTTGAGTAGGAGTGAGGAGTCATCCTCACAATTAAATAAGGACTTGACTAAGTTTAAGTTTTTCCCCTATCATAAGATAGGATACTATGCTTCACAGTGTCCTAAGAGGAAGAAGGGGGGAAATGGCATGCAACCAATTGTAGTTGCATCAATAGAAGCCCAGGAGGAGTTTTCCAGGAAGTTGGAGATGAAATTCACACTTTTTTCATATGTTTATTCTAACACTTTACCATTTAGTTCTTGGATACTAGCTTGTGGAGGCACAAGACATATGATAGGAGCACGAGAGAAATTCATCATTCGGACCAAGTGGGACTCAAAATTGGATGTGAAGTTAGGTGTTGAAATGATGCATGTAGTAAAGGGGGTTGGAATAGTGGTCAAGTGGAAAGATGTAAATGAAGGATGTGATATGGGTGCTAGAACTTGGGTGGATTTTTCTCTTAGTCTTGGTGATCAATAAATATGGTTTGGTGTAGCATTCCAGGATGGGCATGCACTAATTAGACCTAGGTGATTTAGCTAAAATGACGACCACGTCATTTAAGTTAGAGAGAGAAAACTAAATGGACATCGTATTCAAGCAATGAGAGAAAATAGAATAGTGATAGAGAGTAGAGAGAAGGTAGCTCCTATGGTTAAGCAGTTTGGAGGGAATCAGCCTTTAGGTTCAAGTGGGGAGGAGCAGTCAACAAATTCACCCAAATTTTTCAATAAGGTATCTTGGTATGAGATGACCTTACAGGATGTTCAGGAGTATTATAATTCTAGGAACAAATTCATAGGGTGCATGTCTTCAAGGATGATGATAGGGAAGTCTTCTAGTTCAGAGGGAGCAACCATGGAAACCGATGCAAGGCCAAGATCAAAGTCAGTTCTAGGTGGCATAAGTACCTCCCTCACTTAGAGGGAGTGTAGATGTTTGTAGCTCGGGTAGGTACTTCTACACAAGTCTCACTTTGGAGATTCGGGTTAGGGTTAGGGATTTAGCTCAATCTAAAGCTATAAAAGCAAGGCTAGGGAGATGAGTGTTGACCGTTGGAGTGGCACCTGAGTATTTGTTGAAGACTCCATGCTAAAGGGTGTATCATAGGCTTCAATGTACCACCAAATTTCATTATGTCATCAGATTTTTCAACTCTATTTCTTCTTCCCATATTTTTCTACTGTACTCAAATTCCAAAAGCCCTACGGGGTCGATGTAAAAGTGATACTAGTATGATGAGTCAAGTCATGTAATATGCCTGGGTAACCTGGGACCTTGTCATAAAGTGAGTTTACTCTGGGAGGTTTTTCTCACTTGGTTAATTATAATATTATTTTAAGGATGTAATAATTAATTGAGTTTTCTCCTCCAAGCATAACCCAAAGTCGAAGTGTGGATTGATGGTGAGGCCTTGGGTGAGTCCCAATGTATAGGGTCATTATGTATTACTGTTGGGTAATTTAATTGTTAGTTAAATTTATTGTCATTAAATTTTCAAACCCAAGGTTCGTGAACTTGTAAAGTATACTTGTACAATATATGCTAGGAATCAACTTTCAATTTCAAAAGAGAATCCTAACCTATTGAAATAAATGAAAAAACTAAAATAAAGTTTATTCATGAAAAATTTCTAAGGTGAGTACGAATACACTTTTTTTTCAAAAGTATCAAATTCATAACTTGGAAAGAAAGCTTTTAATCTATGAAATTGAAATGACAATTGACATGAAAGTAAATTTACTCCGTTGACATGAAAATAAATATATTCTAATGACGTGGAAGCAAATCTATCTTATCAATGGTAAAGTATTATAATGACTAGAAAGTAAAGACTTGAAAGTAAATTTAATCTAGAAAGCAACAAATCCTATACCAAGAAAGCATTGAATTCTTAATCTATGAAATTTAAAGGCAACATATTATCAAAGCAGTGAGAGATCAATTGAAATAACTAATGTATGCATTTTCAAACTAAAATCATTTGTGACGATCTATGAATCTAAAAGCAAACAAATTGAAAAGAAATAAGTCTATGACATGAAAACAATAATGTTTGACCTACAAAAGAACACAAATGGAATGAGCATAAAAGATTGTAAACAATGAATATAATTAAGAGACTTAAAATGAACCATAAAAAAACTAATCTATCTTAAAAAAATGAAACATTAAAACACATTTCATACTCATTAGGTGGCCATTCTAAAGTGCAATAGAGGTGGAAATTTTAGAAAACTATTGACCAAACACCAACCATATAAAATTAAACTACATTGGTATTCATTACATCAATCATAAGTATAGTTTCAATCCTTAACATCCACAACTTTATGTTGAAGCATGAGCATAGCTCCCAAACTTTTCACACCTTTTGAGAGGAGAAAGCACTCATATTTACACAAAAACTAAGATAACTAACTCATAAATGTAGAGCCAAATCCACAAATATCTCATGTGGTTACAACCATGTGTTGAATCTAGTGATTAGCATCTCTTCAGATCCTCTCACAAATCTCTCCTAGCTTTGATAGGAGACACTTATGAAAACTTTCATGATCTTTCTCCATGAAATGTGCTTGACCAATGATCTCCAACCTTCAAGAGTTTGAAGAGGAAATTCGAATTTGAGTATTGGAGACAAAATATGATTGTCTAGGAATCTTCAAATATTCCTACGCACATCACAATACTCATCCGAATGGTTGTTATTTTTCTAATATTTAACTATAAATTCTCTCAAAATACCAAAATAAATGTATTGGAAAATCATATATCTAAACCCATAATTGATAATGAACATGGTCTTATTTCATGGTTATGGAGTTGTGGAATATGGAAAATTCTAAAGAAATGTGAAAGAAAAGAGGTTGAAATTAATTCTATTTTGGAGATCCAACATCCCCCCAACTGTAGATGTAGATGTTGCATTTCCTCATGTAACTTTGCATTGATTCTAAAGTCATTTTCAATAACTTTTTATGTTTTCTATAGCCTCAAAGATTTGTCAACAAGTCATTTTATGACTTGAGATACTTTTGCAAGACTTATATCTTTTGAAAATTCTTCTTTATCTAAAATATATCTAAGTGGAAGCTCTTATGGTTTGTTCTTGTGTGGAAACCATAACTATTTCAAGTGTTGGTTTTTGTGTAGCAACATTTGTTTTTATTATTCTTCTTGTTGTAACATAGAACACTTAATAATGTATTCAAAATTAAGATCTATATATATCAATCAATCCTTGGTCATACTTTGAATCTTTTACAAAATATATCCATCTTTAGAGAACCAAAAATAGCAACAACATTCAGTTGGGAGAAGTATGTTGATTAAGAATGTATGAGGTTATGGAATATGGAAATGAAAAATGATAATGAATATCCTCCCCCTAACTAAAGGTGTTTTTGTCTTTTGGAAATGGGGAAAGGAATGTCACATGAGAAATTTTCCAAATACATGTCTTTTAACATTTAAGGAATTAATGATTAACAATTAGAAAACAACATACCTTCACCTACTTGAAAAGTTAATAAACTATGCATGTGTGAGATCTGAGTTGTTACTACTAGATCATGGAATGTGAAGTGAAAGAATCTAATCTGCTTCTTCTTCTCGTGGTTGTATGAATAGTGGATGAAATATGAAATTGGAATCTTTGTGCCTTCTTATTGCTGGAACTGTTGCTGAACTCGAAAACTAAATTTTGATTTCTTGGAACATTGCTGCAAGCTACTAGAATCATGTAGTCTTCATTCATATCCACAACATGACATAATTATTTTCTACGTGAATAAATTTTGCTGATGTCTAACATAGAAAGAAATTGTTGGATCACTGACCATTGATGAATTCCATTAACCAACATGAGGCTACTCACCATTAATTTAAATGAGAGTCAAGGTTTCCAAGTACATCTTACTAGGTACAAATAAATGGGTGAAGTCAAGTCACCTAGAAGATATAACAAACATGGGACATTGATGTATTCCCACTTTTCATTCGTGAAAAAACTTGCCATTAAGGCATGCAAGCCTCAAGGTAGTCCCGAACCTAGATAATGTGATGAAATAAATGGGTTAAGGCTTATTAGAAGGAGGGCCTTAATGAATTCCCCATCATCTAAAACGAATATAAAACAATGATTTAGAGGACCATAGATGAAATATTTTCATTTATCAAGCAAGATTAATTTAGGAAAAGGAAAAATGACAATGGGGTATTTCAGTATTTAAGTGAGTTGAATGACTGTATTCATGGGTTAGGGATAAAATGTTAATGAGGCAGGAAATTTTGAAACTTTGAGAAAAGGGAAAATGGTTTTGAAGTCATGCTCTAGGAAGATGGAAATTCATGGATGGATTAGAAACTTAGAGAAAGAAAAATGAATGAGTAGCAATGGAATTATGCATGTGAATTGAAATGGACTTGACTTCTTCATGTTCTTCTTGAAAAATAAATTGGTCTTTGAGAACCACTTGTGCATAAATTGATATTCTTTGATCATCCTAGAACCTGCAAAACCTTTAGCACTTATCTGCAATAAAATGTAAGATTCTCGAAGGAGAGAGGTAATATGCCTCTTTTCATACGATCTATACACAACAAATTCATAAATATTGCTAATAAAACAAATTCAAGGAAGATAAATAAAAATGAAATGCACTTTTTACCTGCTAGGAAATGGTACCTTGGATAACCTATCAAGTATTTGGTTGATAATTTTTTCATTTGATGTCCATTTACAGTGATTCAAAAACCAGGTTAAAGAAAATTCATATTAGAAACATGTTTTAATGATATGATGATGTTTTGACATGTCCAATTGCTACGAAATCCATAAAAATTGACTATTTTCTATTGTCTCAAATGCTAATGAAAACTATCCCATCGTGTAGAGCACACTGAGATCTTTCTCAAGATGGTTAAATCACCTCAAATGGATGTCATATGAGAAGGTTATGTCCATTCGAAGTTTTAGAAAAATCATGAAAATATGGTGCATGGGTGCCATGTGGTAGCACCAGGGAGTGCCACGTGGTAGCTCCCAAATCTGCAACATGACATTACATATATTGATGTGGATACTGACTTGGTACATTGACATGGTAGAGTGATGTGGATTGTTGACTAGACAGGGTGACATGGTAGACAATTGTGCGATGATTGTGCAATGTTGACCAGTAGTGCATTGCCATGTGGACCAATCAATGTTGGCATATGGCAATGAAATTGTAAAAGATAATAAATTTTGGCTTCCGTGAGATCTAAACTCATGACCTTTCTTTTACAAATCCATCAACTTACTAATAAACCACATGTCATATTTGAGAAAGAAAATGAAAAAAAAAGCCTCTATTTAAATTTAAAATATTAACCATTCGATAAAATGACTAACAAAACAACAATTTGACAAATGCTTTCAATATTTTCGGGAAGCAATCCAAATGTCTAACTACTCCAAGGCACCTGTTAATCAATTTCATGCCACCAAAATGTTTGATTTTCATTTGAACTCATGCTCTGTCCAACCAATTTATTTTATAAAAATTAAAAAAACATTGAAGCAAAAACAATTCACACGAATTTATTTTATAAAAATTAAAAAAACATTGAAGCCAAAACTCAGAATTCACAAAAAAAAATTATTGCTCCAGGTTGAATCATGGAGCAAGAAAAATTTTCCTCCTTAACTATGCTATATTTTCTTCGCTGGAATTTTTTTAGTGGTTTGGATCATAATATATATATATATAATATATATATATATATAATATAGATTATAATATAATACAACATATATATATATATATAGCGTCCGTGGCTTCTATGCTGCCTGTGGGAGCTCGCGGCTTGTCGTGGGGTTGGCGGAACTTTTGGTCGACATATTCAATGAATCAGTCGTAGGCCATGGCCTACCACATTACGCATTGGCCTCTTGGCCTCACCATATGTGGGGCCTATGGGCTGGTCTGCGCTTCATATGTGGATGGCCATTTTGAAGTCAAAAAAACAAAAACGTTAACATTTTAAAATAAAATAAAAAAACGAATATTATTTTTAAATTTTATTATTTATTTTATTCTTTTGAATTATTTTATTTAATTTTAAAAAATAATAAATTAATTAATAAATGAATTTTTCGAATGGACTTTAAAAAACCTATTGGCAATTGAAAAAATGGATCATTTAAAATTTCTATGTTAATGTGTAAAATTTGCTCTAATTAATAAAGAATATGATAATATAATTAGATATATATTATAGTATATTATATATATATAATATATAATATATATATATATAATATATTATATGATTTATTTATTTATTTATTGTTATTTAAAAATAAAGAACTTATTTATAAATTTTTGAGAAAATTTAATTAGGATTTTTTTTAAACAATAAATAAAAATAATTGGATTTGAGACAAATTTATTTGCAAGTTGGAGATCAAATTGTTAAAATGAATAGTAAAGTTAGATCTCTTAGCCATTTCTTTATATCTATGAATTTTATTGTGAAATTTCAAAGCTAACTTATCCAATTTCCCTTTCTAATATTTCAAGTCGCACAAGGCGCAAGAAGAGAGCATAGTCAACAATTCTTTACGTAATTGAAATCTGAAATTTGAAAAGAAATATAAGAAGAATTTGATTTTAGACCTCAAATTGTAGCTTTCGACACTCTAATGACTCTCTTTCTTCACAGATCTCCCTTGTCTTGTAAATCTCCCTGCCAATGGTTAGTGAATGAGGTGGCTCTTATTGCACCACCAAATGAAATTTTTCAAGAAAATGAAATCAAAACAAAAATTCAAAAACAAAAGCATGGTTTTATTCCTTTATTCTATCCTATTCTATTTTGAGCAAGAAAAGATTTTATCAAGTGTAAGAATACTTCCAGTGGAACCATGGGCGTAATAGGATGATAAATAAACTCATATGTAGGTTTGAAAGATATGTCTTTATATATACCAAAATATGAGAGTATAATTGATCCAGGTGCCTCCTGAGACACACAGGGCAAAGAGGGTCATGAACACTCAAAAATCAAGGTGATCAGAATGATGTAGACCTAGGACCGGAGCGTAGATCTCGTCGTCCTAATTACAGAGGTGTGAACGGTTCGTTAATCTGAGCTCGTATGAGGGAGAACGATCCAATCAAAGTTTTGGTCAAAGTTGGGTTGTGGGCCAGCTTTAAGTGTCCTACAATTTGATTGACCCATAGGCATGAAACCTAGCTTCCGAAATCAGTTGAAATTGCAACCTCGTTAAGTTGCCCAATATCCCTTATTTTCTAAAGATTTAAAAAAATACCATATGTTAAATAAAAATTAAAAAAAAAAATATGATGTGGTGGCGGGCCACCACCCCCGCCACCTCTAAACCTACATTACATATAAAAAAATCAAAATTTTGTGGGCCAACAGGCCATCACCCCTGCCGCCCCTTCCCCCAAAACCTTATAAAAAAAATTAATTAAATTTTGGCTCAGCGGCCATCACCCCGCCGAGCCCTCCACCTCCACCGTTAACATATGTATATAAATGGGGTGGGCACGAGCCACCTCTGGTGGAACCGGCTTACACCCCCACCAACAAAAAAAAGGGGCACTGAAGTATTAGTACGGACCGGTGGGGGTTGAAACCGCCCGGCCCAAGTGGTGGCCCCCAAGCAAGCAACCCCATGACATGTACCGAAAAAATAGTCAACCCGAAATACATATACGCTCATCAAAAGTTGTTACGGGAGTTATGGGGGCGGGCCGCCCAACGCAGACCCGATCCCCCCCACCCCCCAAAATGAATTATGGTTTCAACATAAAATAATAAAATGTTAAAATGAGAGGGGTGGGGTTTGACCACCCAACCCCTCCTCAACCAATTTCAATTTTTACCACAACGCTCAACTACCTGCATTGGTTAATCCGCCAACATGTTTACATAAACCCATTTTTCTTCAGTGCGACTAAGACATATGGAGGAACTAGGAGTGGGCATAGATTTCGAGATAGAGGAGGAAGAATCTTGGCATGCAGTTCGAGGTAGCACTTTGTAGGAGGTGTGAATTTTCACTTTGTTAGATCTTGACAAATTTTATATGATTTCAACACTTCTCGATGCCACGAACGCAATGGTGTTGTCCATGTCTCCATCAGAGTTCTACATTTTTTCAGCCATTTTTTAGTATGCAGGTGGAACCATGATTGCCACAGAAACAGGGAGCAAAACCATGATCCTTGGAATTTTCCCGAGGTAATTTTTCTCCATGTTAGAATATAGTCAAGTTTATAGTCGTTTTTCATGGTTTTCCACAGGGATCGCAATCATGAGTTCAAATTCACCTTTGGAGTTGCAAATTTCTAGTCCACCCATGGAGCAGAATATTTGAGGATTCTAGGGGGAATCTAAAAGATTCCTTGAGCCCCAGATTCTCAACTTCTTAGAATTCAAAAATTGGACAGTCGATTTTGCACTATTTGATGCCACAAATATGATGGTGCATTCAGATTTCTCATTTGCTAATTCTATTCTTCAGCCACTTTTCTAAGTGGAATGTTGGTGTCAGCATTCATGTGCGAGCAACCATTTCCATGCGATTGATGCCGTGAGATCAATGGTTTGAGCAGCTTCAGCAGTTTGACATCTGCTTATTTAGATGGCCCTTGGTTGTGAGGTATATGTAGTTTGTTCATGTACTCCTTTTTCTATGCATTGTGCTACACAGATCCCTGTTCGATGTTGATGAGGGATCTTGTTTATGACTTGTTTTCATGATTCCTGCTTGATGTGACACATAATCATCTATGTGATGTACTTGTTGTCATGATTTTTGATATTATGTTTTGAGATCCCTTTGTTGTATGTTGACGGGATACTCAGGTTTTCGTCATGTATGTTTGCATTGAGATCCCTTTTATGCCATGTTTGGGGATGCTCATGATCATCATGCATGAGTTTATGTCATACTGATAGGAGTCCTTTTTTTGACTGAGAGTTCCTGTAGTGGAACATCTCTTGAAGCCACTCCTGTGTGAGGGCATTTTCCTTGTATGATAGCAACATCACCTCTTATGTACATCATCATTACTGACAGCACTTAATGCAGCGGCCTACACCATCTTAACACCGAGGCCTGGTGATGTAGTCCCTCCTAGACGAACTTCGTTATCAACGGCTTATGTTTTCATGTGTTGATGATTGACATGTTCCTCTTCTTTATAACATGAAGAAGTATTAATTTATGTTCTTTTAAAAATGCAATTTAACACATCATGAAATTAAAGGTCTTAGAAGGGTCCTTCGTCACACCCATACCTGGATCAAGTGGTATCAGAGCAGTCTTTGCGTTGATGTGAATTGCAGCATGAACAATGGAATGTGCAGCAATAGAGGATGAAAAAGTGATGTACAAGACCATGCTCAAAATTTCCAAAATGGTGGAAATAATGTATGAAACTCTACAGAAAGAGACAGAGGAAAAGGAGCGATTGCAACTTCAGTTGCAAGCCACGGAAGAGGCCCTAGAAGAACTGAACCACAACAACCAAAATCTTCAAACAGAGAACACTGAGTTGAAGATGTATCTACAAGAAGAGAAAGAAGAGAAGCATAGTTTTCTACGACAGCTGCAAGCAAAGGACGAGGCCTTGGAAAAGTTGCAGCATGACCCATGTGAGGTAAAATGTAGTTCTTTGAATTCATGTATGTGTCCTGATAATGATTTCGCTGTTTTTGAAAATCATACCACGGGAATTGGCTCCAAAATGTTGAACAGAATGGGGTATGAAGGAAAAGGCTTGGGTGTTAATGGCCAAGGCATTGTCAACCCCATCAAAGTAGAAGAATTACCTTGTCGAATAGGACTTGGGTAAGTCAGAAAGGAAGTTGGGGAATGCGCTGAGACAACTAGCGAACCACCAACAACATATGATGAGAAGCCCTCAAAAGTTCTTTCCAAATCGACAAAGGAGGTAAAAGATGTTGATTTCCTTTCAGTTTCGTCATCACATAGTATGATGTCTATTGGAGATTTGGAGATCCCAATTGCAGGGAAAAACATGAGGCTCCTTACCAAGATGAAGCACGAGAAGGAAGAAGAACTTAGTGTTAATAACCAAGGCATAACTCAACCATTGGAGGTTGTGCACGAACATCGATTTACAGGCTCAAGATACACTAAAGGAGAATGCTTGAAGGTGTCAGATTCGTCCGAGGCATCATCGAAATCGTCGAGGAAAGAGAATGATGGGAAAACATCCCCATCATCCCATGGCAGTTTCCATTGCAGGGAAAGAGATGAGGCCAGCTCTCATCGCCATACTTACACCAAAGACGGCAAGGAAAGGTATAACCAGTTTCGATATTCGAATGTTCATTTCGATCATAATCATGTTTTTAAATATGAACGTAAAACATGGCATCGGAAAACATGTACCTTTTGTGGATTACATAACCATACATTTTCTAAGTGTTGGAAAAGAATGGCAGCACACAAAAGGATGAGGTATGAAAGACCCTCTCAACAACATGTAAAGAAGCAGGTTAAGCAAATCTAGAGGAAGAAGACATATTGCAGTCATTGTGATAGAAATGGCCATCAAAGAGCCACTTGTTGCAGGCTTCATCCAGAGTAGTGCCTTAAAGACAAAGCGTCGGTACATGAACCAAGTGAAGCAGTTGTTCTACCATCGAATGTGCCACAAGGAAGCAACCCATTCACCTTGATAAGTGAAAAATGGTTTCTAGATATGTTAGCATTTCATGATCGTGCTTTTTGTAAATCATTTGTTGCATTTTAAAATGTAAAAGTGATGATGTGTTTTCTATCACTTGTTTAGCAACAATGATGTCTGGTCTTATTTTGTGTCGCATGTTGAACTGTGAAAGTGATGTCATGTTTCCATCACTTGTCAAAGAAAAACAATAGTGTTTGGCCTTATTTTTGTAAATCATGTGTTGCGGTGATGATGTGGTTTCCATCGCTTGTTGAAGCAACAATGATGTGTCGGCCTTGTTTTCGTAGCTCGGGTATTGCGTCCATCTTGTTGTAAACTTAACCACTGAGTATGTTTTATAAACTCATGGAACATGTGGGATGCTTGGGTCATTAGCTAGTCATGAAAGGCAAGCATGTAAATTGCAAAACAATGTACTACAGGTTTCAGAGGTTACAGGTGTCGGCTCGTTGCTCAAAGCTCTGAAGAACAAAGGTGAAGGAGATGGAAGTGAGACCTTTTAAGGGAGCTTGTGATGTAGACAAGGTATAGAGAAGTTGTAGTTTATTTTTCATGCTTTTGGAGGACCAAAAGCTCCTCAATGGGGAGGATTGATCCAAGTGGCTCCAGAGACACACAGGACAAAGAGGGTTCATGAATGCTCAAATACCTAGTCACACAAGACTTAATCAATCAAAAATCTCAATTCCTGGCTCTAATTACTACAATCCACACTCAAAGGAAATGAAGATTCACTACTTGTAATAGCAATCCAATTCTAGCTTAAACAATCAATCTATACTCAATGATTCGTTACTCTACTAACTCATCAACCCCAAAGATATTGGAGTTAAGTACTAAACTAGACACTCTGTTTCACTCTCAACTTACCAACTTGATTTTGTATTCTCAACCAAACTACATCCAGGTCCTTAATTGATCATAGTAAGGAGAGCGGTTTCAAGCATTAATTCTACCTAAACATGGCAACCAAACAAATAACTCTGAGAAACTGTACTCTAAATTATCCTATAGTCGTAACAATCCCCAAACTGTAAGTAACCCTATTCAAAATCAGTGCTCTGTTGTTGAAATCCAATTAGGCATCTAAGCTATGGGAAATATAACAAAGCATTCAAACGAAATAGGGGAATCAATACTCCAAACAAAACTAATGAAATTTCCTTAACAACTAACAAACGAAATGGGGAATCAACATCCAAATGAAACTAATGAAACTGCTTTAACAACTAACACACAAAACTCTCTTTTGCATTTTGAGGTTAATCCACACAGTGTACTTATCGACCGAGAAATCTATTTGACAAATGAAACTAACTGAAGCTATAACAAATCACTCAAATCAATACTCTAAAATCAATGCTCCTGTTGTACACACATTTATGCAAATAATCTAACATCAACCCAATCAACTTAAATTAAACCAAGTTCACACCAATCACATTATTCAAATAATAAACCTAAAACAAGTATTCATATTTCGCACACACCTACAAAAACAATCCAGAAGAGATTCAATCGATTCAATGACTAAAGGAAACAAGAGAAACAATTTTGAAATTGGTTGATATCAATCTAAATTAACTAAAATTACGTTCATCTCTGGTCTCTAAATACGTTATCTGATTTAAGTATTTGAAAGTACTTTCTGCACTATCAATAGGTAAACTAACTTTTCACAATCATTAAATGACAATGTAATTCGATAAACTTCATGTACATCTATGACAATCACAGTCCAACACAATGTGTAAGGTTCATGAATAGAGTAGGTCTTTGTCTCGAAAGAAAAAATGATGACTACACCAGAGACTTAGATTTGGATCGCTGAAGCAAAGAGGTTTAAAAACATCATAACATCATCATAATACAATCAATCGAAACTTAAGAAAACTATCCACGCAATAGGTAAACTAACAATGAAGTGCATATAACTTAAGGGTCGACTATGTCTATTACACAGGGAAACTACTATGCAATCTTACAAAGCTAAACCTAGATGGGTGCGCTCGGCCACACTTGGGAGCTAGTTAACTTACAACAAGTGAGATATTTTGATCACAATTAACTTGTCATCCACAATGAATCATCAAACGATTAACTCAAACTTAATGCAAAACCATTGTGGAAATCTTTAATTCAAAAATAATAAGTCAAGGGATACACAGTAACAACTTCAACCTTTGTTCCTATCTTCTAATGTATTACATCGCAACCTTTTATAGGCATTTAACTAAGTTAAAACAAACTAAACTATGGATAGTAAATCATAACAGTCGAGCTAATCTATTCCTTCATATCAGATGGCTCGAAGAACTTGTCCAAATTACTTTAAAAACCTTCAACTGACCCTAATCTTGGTGTCTGCTCCATTCAGAGAGGATAACGAGGATCTTTGTCGTGGATGGAATCAAACATATTCGAGCATGGCTGGAGGCAGCTTGTCATCTAGAATCATACAATCTCTTATCCCCTGCGCTTTTAGGTACTGAACCCAAAGATGGCTCTTGAGTACGAAAGTGGGGAACCATGGTTCACTGCTTGCATTATCCTACTGTCATCCTGCACATTTGCTGAAATGTCTACGCTTTGACCATAGTAATTAGTTAGTTTAGGGATTAGCTACTCATATCAACTTAAATTCACTAATAAATAGAAAAATGTTACCATAAAATACTTTACCTCATAATGAAGATTAGGACAGTGATTAGGACAAGAAGAATGGTAGGTGAGTAGGTTTAGGAGTGCCAAAAAAGTCAAAATAGGGATGGAAAACAGTAGTTGTGGGAAAAAAATGGGGGATCAACATCCTCCCACGCCAATTCTGATGCATTCCCTCATGCATCCACCAAAAAGAAAATGATATTTAACCAAAAAGGATTGTGGTCAAAGACCAGTGGTCTTGATCAGTACCTCAATCCCTTATTTGATTGGTGGTAAGAATCTTTGAAATTGAAGGGCTAACCCTTTGACATTCAACTGTTTGGCAGGCTTGTTCCTTGCCACTTTCCACCACAGGGGGTGCTTGTCTTTCCTGCCCAAGA
Organism: Pinus taeda; assembly: GCA_000404065.3. Classification (NCBI taxonomy): domain Eukaryota; kingdom Viridiplantae; phylum Streptophyta; class Pinopsida; order Pinales; family Pinaceae; genus Pinus; species Pinus taeda. Next base: position 15,294 of record APFE031210084.1, on the reverse strand, counting down.
CATCATTCTGGGCACACAAATTCATGTTAGATTCTTGTACTTGCTAGTTCACATCCCTTACGAAATGGAATAAAACTTTGTATTTATTAGCCTATTCCTTGAGCTTGGTGATCATTTTTCATAACTTGACAAGTTGGATCTTTAAATTTTCTTCAGCATCATATGTAGGAGCTCTGGTCAGGGTCATTGACTACTGCGTGGTGCTACCTCTAGGCAAATTTCCTTTGTGTTTTCTTGGTTAAGACTGATGTAGAATGGCCTTTGTGATGCTCCTACTTGTTGAAGGTCGGGCGGGAGACGAGGTCTTCATATCCCATGCAATATCCGCAGGGATATGCACCTTGGCCATGGCAGCGGGCTCTCCTTCAAGGGATATTTCCAACTGTTGGACATCAATATCATGGGAGGATGACATATGGATATGTTCTGAGTTGGTGCCTTCAACCTTAGACTACGGGGTCTGAGCCATGCTTCGATTTCGACGGTGGCCTTGAGCAGAGTTCTCGGCCGGGGAAACCAAGGGAGTGTTGAAAGGAAACAAAGGTTGTTGGCGTTTGGACTTTGGTGTGGTGCTTTCAGAATTCAGGGAAGGCTCTGCCAGGGATTAAAATGTGTTTCTTTTTGTAATGGGGATTAATTAAGGTTGATTGGGCTTAGCCTAACCTCATTCTCTTTTCCTTTTGTGAGCCCTTCGAGGCTTCCACAGGAATTGTTTTCTCGACATCATTCAAATTGTCATCAGTTATCTGGGGGAGTTCAGAAACAAGAGTGGGAGAGTGGGTAGGTGTAGAATTGGATTTGGACAGGGGCGTGGCATCATCTAATTTTACGGAGCGACCAACTTCTCGTTGCTGACCCTTAGTCTGTGTTTCATGCCCAGGGAATTCTTCAATTAGGAAGTCCTCCCATGACCGTTTCCTTTTCTTGAGTTCAGTGACCAACAGGATTTTAATGAAGCTATGGTTTTATAATGCAGCCCCGGGCTTCCTACCCTTCGACTGCACACCTCTATCCATCTTGTGCAAGCTTAACTTCAAAAGGTGAGGAATATTCAATGATCTATCTTCAATAAAATGGATCATGAGCCGGATATGGTATAGGAATACAACAACAAACCTTCCCTCGTAGGTCATGAAGCGCTGCAGCATCATCATTAATGGATTCCATTGTTCCTCGATACAGTTACAGAGCACTTCTTTCACCCAACTAATCGACCAGTAAGCAGGCCTCAAAAACAGGGTGCAATTTGGAATTTCTAGCTACCCACCTTTAAAAAATTACTCACCCACGATCGGTAGCCCAATGACGCTGCTCACAGATTCTTATGTGACTCTGAAATTTAAGTTGCCTACTTGGTCGTGCTCACCATTTAAACTCCACACGAATGCCATCACAACTTGGTCATTAAGCCTTGAAACCTATGTAGAAATGTTATCCAACCCTTCTCCTCTAGAATACCCCTGCATTGATCATACTCTGTGCTACGCGCGAACTGGCCAAAGGCAGGTTCGTGCCTATCTGTGCACATCGTATCTGCATTTAGCTACAATTTTCTTTCTCCCAATACATCTCTACACCTTTGGTCTCTCCTTGATTCTCTAACCACGGTCACAAACACCTTTTTATTAATTTTGGATGGAGATTCATTATTATTACAAATTGGGACTGTGAAATCGTTATGATGGATGTCCCATCCACAATTGGTTCAAGTGTGAACGCTTGCTTGCAACATGTGATCAACTGCAAGAGTGTGTGGGTATCATGGCTGAGGGGCAGTGTATCCTCCTCATAATTACTGAGAGGCGCCATGAAACGATGGCCAAGCATAGGCAGGGAAGACATCATCACACAGAAAGGTGTTGTGGCCAGCAACAACCCCCCTTTTTATTTAGTTTTAGTAATAAAGCTAAATAAATGGGGACCCTTCTAAAAAATAAAAACTAGCACTATATTTCCCTTTGAATAAAATATGCTATCATAAACTTAGGAAAATACCCGCAAAACCTAAAAAACTTAAGTTTTATGATAAGCTCCGAATAAAATCGTTCTCTTAACAATAAAACATCGCATCGCAAAGGGTAATGGGGAAACATCACATAAACAAGCTTTCGAAATTGTGAAAAAGAGATGTGAGATCGCACGCCTTAAGGACTCATCGCACATCGCGTATTTCATACACCGCAAGTATCACCTAAGGTAAAATATCCCAATTCGGTGATATGCGATAAGACATCTCGCAAATTGCATCTGCAGCCACCTAACGAAATAAATGATTGTTAACAAAATAGAATATTGATATTGCGATCTATAATATTGTGATCTGCGATATTGCGAAGCAAATCGCTTTATCGCAGATCTGGTTCAATAAAGTATTTCTCGTAATCCAATACCAAGTTATGGGCATTAATGTCAATTTAGTGGTTAGTTGATGATCATTTATGAGATAAGATTTAAATATGATCGAAATGTTATTTCACGTAGGGTGATATATTTGATATGATTTTAGAATTAAAGAGTTTTCCCGTCACCTTATCTCTTACCATTATTCTTCCTTACTTGTAAATTTGCAGGTGCGGTAAGTAGAATAATATACGCATCAGTGTGCAGAACATAATGGGAAAGAAGGGAAAAGCTCCAGTTTCTGAGGAAAAAGAGATGACGCCCTTATACACAGACACCACCTGCAACAAAGATGCCGACATAACCACTTGGGAAGGCATGCACAGTTTGCTTTAAGAAGAAAATGCCAAAGTTATGGAGGTTCAAGCAATAGTAGACTTACGCGGGTCGTCTGAGGCATTAATCACTGAACTTGCATGTTCATTCCTTCATCGAATAGCGGCAAGACCTAAGATTCTTCCATACAAAGACATGGTTAAGTGGGTACTGGACAGTGTCGATATAATAGATAGACAATTCAAGTCTCGATGCCAAGACCTCATTGGGTCATTCACTCCACAAGATTTAAGGCTTATGTATCATCTACCAAAACCGCAGGAAACCTACAACAAGCAGTTCGTGGAGAGGTTTGCCAAAGAAAACGAAGATTTGGCGGAGTGTACCAAGAACTGGTCAGCGAGGGAAGAACCATTGGAAAAAGACAAACATGGTATGTGCAGTACTGGTTCCCCCTCCTCCCCATATTGCTTCGTTGTTGCTATGCTATGTACACTATTTGGAAGGCCCGACATCAACAAGTTTTCATCTGAGTGGCTACCCCTATTAGATGCAGCCACTAATGCCATTATTATGGATGGGGCTCAAATATTGTCTGATAATTTAGCTTCATCTATTTGGAACTACCGATCCAAAAGAACTACCACTCGGAAAATTTATCCTCCTTCCTATTTCGCTGCTTATGTTATGGATGCAATTTGTTATGTTTCCAAATTTCCTTTAATGGGGTGGAAGTGGACTACATAGAATCCCTTGCCCATTCACATGTATCATAAGGAATTGTAGGATTCCAAGTTTATATTGTATTTTTATAGAATTTTCCATGGAGTTATGTTGCCTCTGTATAGAATGATGTATAATAGGGACACTGCAAGATTTTCCCCCTAAGCAGAAGTTGACATTCTCCCTATCGCAAGATGGTTTGGGGAAGAATTTTTCACCTATGTCAAAGTATTTGGGAGCATTGCTTCCCCTCATGTCCTACCCTTATATGTTCTTGATAAGTTATTGGCTCGAGAGATTTCTTACCAGACTTGCGGGATGGGAGGAATGAGCAAAGAGTTGAAAGACAAGAAGAAGGCCATTTGGCCACAATTTCCTGTGGCCTGTGGGGCCTTTTCAATATTTGATTTAGGTCTTGCATTCAAAGAAGTAGACAATATGATGTGTCTATGACTTTCCAAGTTTACAGGAAGACAATTTAACCCTTTTGATGTCATTAAGAATTTCACTATTGCTGTCAAGATAAAAGTATTTTCCAAAGAAGATGATCTTTTTGATGATGCCTTCCAACAGAAAAGCACACTGAAAGAAGTTTTGCACATGGCTCAAATTCAATTTCCCGCAATAGAATTCCAAGAATTCAAATTGTATAGAGAAATGAGATTAGCTAACATCCCCTTGGATAAGTTACGCTTGGAACCAATAAGGGAGCCCACTCCCAGTGTCAGTTTAAGTGGAAGATCAGGTACAGACAAGTTCAGGTCTAAGTCAGAAAAAGAATCACCAAAATTATCTAAACAGTCCAAGAGTGACCGTAATAAAAGTGAAGGGTCAGTTAGAGACACTGCCCAATCTAAAGAACGCCCAGAGCAACAGGTCTTGACTACACCACATGTAAAGGCTCCCCCTCCCATCAACCAACCACCAAAGCTAGTAAGAACTGAGCTGGATAAAGAGTGGGAAACATTCAATGAATTGATTAATACTGAGGAGCAGAACATGAAGACACCTGATGGTACACCACAGACAATGACAGATATGATCGTGGAAACAGTCAGCAATGCTCCAAAAATTGAGCATATTCCCATTACCCCATCATCTGAAATCATGCTCAAAATAGAGGAAATTTCTCCTCTAGATGTATTCTATAGTTCGCAGCATAAGGTAGTGGTAAGAATACAAAGAAAGAAAAGGAAACTCGACAGCGTGCTCTCACTTGAGGCAAAGCAGCTAGACGTCCTTTGGCGAGACCGTAGCACTGACCCTACTGAAAATCTGACTAAGTTATCTCAGATCGTAGGAGCCTATGCTTCTACTACCATTGATAAAGTAGCCAAGGTACAGCAATTACTTAAGGATAGAGAGGAAAAAATCCAAATTTTGTAGCAGCAGCTACAACAAGTGAGTGCCAACCGAGAAGCAGAGGAAAAGTTAGAAAAGCTAGAACAAGATTTTTAACAAATGCAGCTGGGATACTAGAACAATTTGGCCGAAAAAGAAAATAAGTTCTAGGCTATGCTTGAAATGCACAGAGATGATCCCAAGCTTACAGAGTTTGTCTCAGAAGCCCTTGCCTTAAACAACCAACTCTTGCAACAGCAAGAGGTATTATGCCAAAGAATATCGCAATGGAATTCCCATTACGAGATAAGCAATAAAATTATTGTTTCTGATTATTTGACTTGGTAGGAATCGGAAGAAGGAAAGAAAGCAGACGCACTCAAAATCAATGAAGCCCATAAAGAAATTCTTTTCCATAAATGGGATGTGTTAGTGTTGGTATCTTCATCCCTCTATCAGTGATCAAATTCTCTTGTTGCATTGCATGTTAGGTGTCTCATCCGATCAGCTGCATTCCATTAGGGTCATGGATCATCTGATGGTAGTGGCATATTATACATTTTCCCTCATGTTCTTTACCTGCTGGCGCATTTTCATACATCTAGATCATTTGCAGTCATTTTTTGTCTTTAAATCTACAAAAGTCATTTTTAGGGTTTTAGGTCTCATTAGGTCTAGGGTTTCATCAATAAGGTCTCGAAAACGCTCAATAATGGTCAGTAGGTGCATGAGGAGGTCAAATAAAGTATCAACAACAATAATTTCAAAAATCACATGCTGAGTGATTGATTTTTCCTCAAAACCTTGTTTTGAGGAAAAACAGAGTTTTTTATGCTTCATGTAATAAATTTCATGTAATTTCATTTTCTCTATATGTAATAATTTCAAAGGTAGCCCTGGTCACCTTGCCAAGCCTCTCAGCTCCAGTCCCTACAAAAGAAACAAAAAGTCAAAGCATTTAGTCCATCAAAGGCACAAAGTAAAGCAAACTGCCCAAAACAGAGTTTCAAAAAGCAAGTGAAAATCAAACATTAGCAAAGTGGGTTTTCATAAGTAAAAAATTAAATTCATTGCTATATAAAGTATATTCATATCAAAGAAGGCTCATTTGTGTCCAAAGGAGAAGAGAGCAAGTGAAATTTGTGTTTTCAAAGCCAAAGGAGCGATTTTGCAGTCAAAGGGTGAAAACTTGCAGGCACGGCGCACACAGAGCATAGTCTACGTTGAAATTTTGAACTGGCGCGATGCATTGAGCTAGCGCGGCGCACCTGTGAGGTGGCGCAGTGCACCAGTTAACAACGCCCAAAATTCATCCACACGCCTCCTCCAAACTTACAAATTGCCAATTCCTCATTGCACAAGTAAGTTGACATTCCCATATGGCCAATCCATGAGTTTTCTTCAGTATTTATAGTGATTTAATAGGGAAATATTGAAACCCTAGTTCCTTGCATTGTTTGTTGAAAATCCATTGCCTAGGGTTTACAAATCACTTTTTTTGCTGCTAAATCCCACCCCTACCATTTTCACTCCCTCACTACATTTCATTCACCTATTTTCTCCCTCCCTTTTCATTCATACTTACCTATTCCCAATTTCCCATATCCCTAAAACTACTAACCATAATCCCTAAATTCATTACCTCAAATGCTAATTGATATTCCTAAACCCTAAATATCATTCCAAAAACTTTCCATTTTCCCTTACCCTACAAACGATATCCCCAACCCCTCACACACAGTCCCTCCACAGTTCTTACCATCAATCTCTATCCTTTAGCAGCAAATACCTATTGACACTATAAAATATCTTCATACTCATCTAAGAAAACTCAACCATTGGCAAAGATGGAGTCAGGTTCTTCGTATGGCAGAAATGAGGAAATAGTCAGTGACTCTTCTCTAGAAATTCATGCACCAAGGAGACCTCATAAGAGTGGAAAACACAATCGGGAGGAGCCTACTTCACTTGCCGAGCTGTTGGCTTGTTCTCTTGTTGTCACATGCTTCCAACATCAATCTTGTTACCAATTTTGTGAGATGGTGGAAAGATTCAAATACCATCATGAGCTTGCCAAACTGTTTGTACTCCATCTTCACAATGGCCAAGTCAATTTGGCAGGTGTGACATTCACCTTGACAACTGAGACTATATCTCAAGCAACCGGTATTTCGAATGTAGGTGAGCAGTGGAATAAGGGGCAGCTGGTAGATAGGGAACATTATGAGCCTTATATCAAGGCTAGTTTTCAGAGATAGATTAATAGAGTTTTCCCTTTCAGGTATCTTCAGGACACATATGCTCCATTAATTAAGCTCATAATTAAATATTTCAGCTGTGAGGGTAGATTTTCTCGCCTGTATGCCTACTACATCAGATTGTTGATGCACTTCACTAGGGTGAGAATGATGAATCTCCCCTATTTTATTTGCCAGAATATTGAGAAGATGACCACACTGGTTCAAAGGAAGCCTCCTTGTCAACAGTATAACAACATCTATCACTTTGCACTAATCAAAATTGTGGTTTTGCATCAACTTAGTCTACTGAATGTTTCATGGGAGGATTTCATTGCACATGAGGTATTTATAGGTCCTCAAGTTCCCCCATCAGTTTTTCATGAGACAGGAGAGCCTTCACATCAACAAGAGGTGCATGAGACTCAAACTGCGAGTGTGCCAATGTTTGTCACTTACCAAAAGGGCACAAGGAGATTGTTTGCAGCAGCGAAACGAGTATTATCTCCCGCCGGGGTGGAAGGGGTCTCATTTCCTTCAACAACAAAGCAGGTACAGGACAAGGGTAAGCATCCATTGCATGATGAGGGGCCTTCAGAAGGTCAAGAGATAGATTTCATTCTCATTAAGGATGATGACACCGATTTGGGCTCCCAAAGCTCAAAGCTCAAGGAGATCATTCAGGAACAGCAAGCTGACATTCATGATTTGTCTCTCAACCTGGACAGAGCCAAGTGGATAATTAATTATCTGGAGCAAAGGAACAAATAGTTAGAGGATCAGCAAACCATCATGGAGCTCCAAAACATAAGAGAAAATCGGCAAGTTGCCAAGAGGAGGAAAGTCAAGTTGACACCACTTGAAGAAGAAATTGAAGTTGATCGTCAATCTTGGCTTGAGAGGGAAAATATGCACTTGGAAAAGATGCTAGAGAAGGCCAACAGAGAGAAAAATATGCTGAGGCAAATGGCCTACCACTACTTGGCGAGAAATAAGGTGTGCAAATCAAGAATCGGGATTTTGAAGGCCAAGTTGAAGAAAGCATTAAGGAAGAGAAAAGAGCAAGATAGACTCCAGATCTTGGCTAAGGCTTCCTTAGCTCAACATAGCACTTGATGAAGGACACTCAACCCAAATTTCAAGAAATTTGGATAACTTTTTGCAAATTTTGAATTTTTGGCCTAAAAAACAGGTTTTTCTACCTGATGCGTCGCGCCACCTGGCGCGCGCTTTTGATAGGGACCTCCTTTTGAGGAAAATTCAGCATTTTTGGATTCTTCATGGAAAAATATGAATTCCCTCACATGGCCAAGAAATTTTGACAAGTTTTGAGCTCCCAAAAGGGTCAAAAACCCCTCAAAAATGACCTTTCTGCCCCTTTTTGGCCACACAGGAAGCAGTGTTGGGAGAACTCATTTTTGGAGGGGCAAATGGAGACCAAATTCAGAAATTCTACTTGTTTTGGATAGTAGCCAGGAATAAATTTCCAAAAAGCCCACTTGGAGAAAATTTTGTGCACGAGAAGGCCTCCAAAATCAGCTCTAAAGTAGTGCGGTGCATAGGGATAGGAGCGCGGCGCACAGGATGAAATTTTGTCATTTTGGCCAAAAAACTCTATTTCTTTGCCTAGTTTCTTCTCAGTTTGACTTTTCTCTTTCTAATAGTCAAACTCATGATGTAATTGGATGTGACTTGATGGATTTTGATCTAAATATGTTAAATTTTCACTCATAGAGGTAGATTCATCATGAAAAGGTAGTTTGCAACTGAATGAATCAGTTTCCTAGTTTTTAGAAGTAAGTTGTTCCACTACCTACTTTTTAGTTCTCAGTTTAAATATTATTGAAACAGCTCCTAAACTTATGAACTCGACCCCTAAAGGCTAGGATGAGTTTTTTTTTGCCTATATCTAGTAGTTTTTCAGTCACTGGCAAAGGTTGGACTCTTGTGAATGCTTTGCTCATTATTGTACATCCATCTCTGCAGTTTGGCAAAGGAATAAACCAGAGTTTGCAGCACTTTATGGGATTCTTGTGGCAACTTGATTTGGTATTGTTTTTCCTTCTGTAATTACAAGTTTACATGTGTTTATGTATGCCATCATCTCTCTTTGTTCATCTTAACTAAATGAAACAAGGATAAAGGTAGAATTCATTGATATTTGCAGTGCTCTACCTAGGGTTTATTTAGTTATTTATGTTTTCAACTATTTGGAGAGGATCCCCGAGACTTACATGCTCTCTTCAACTCCTCACCAGTCTAAAAGCTCTCCATCTCACTCAATTTAAAGTACCAAGCCATTTTCCTACCTCGCCGCATAAAGATCTCTGCAAGATTGTGTCCATTCACCAGACCCAAATCTGCCTTTCACTTTTGAGCCAGCAAAACATCATCAAATTCAATCAAACTTCTCTAAGCATATACCTAGTGTAAAATTAGTCTTTACATCAGTGATCTCAAGGCCTCATTTGCTATATTTTCCTGAGATTGACAAGGAGAGAGCCCTCTCCCGACCTGGTAGGGCTAGCTACCAAGTTAAGAGTGGTATGATGTTACCCTAGATTCTGCCTCTCTCAGCCTGAGGTAGATTTAGGCTCTAACAAGATGCATAGATTAGGAAGGCATAGCAGGCAGTGGAAGAAGTAGCTACAACAGCAAACAACGTCATTGACTGTGTCAATGAAAACCTGCACAGAGCAAACCTCATTTCAGAGACCGCAGTGGAATTTCTCCCAAAGGCACAAAAACTATAGACAAGTTGGAGAAAAAAAGCTAAGGAAAGGGCAGAGTCCATTAAGAAGTTAACCAAATTGAATATGGATACTTACTATAAGTACTTGGTTAAACCGCACAATCAATGCATGACTCTCAAATTCCTTACAAACTCTGTGGAGAAAATAGCGCCAGCACTTGCCGATTATGTTTTCGCAGGGCAACTAAAATCGGAGGTCAGCCAACTGACACTCCTCAAGCCGATGTTGAATGCTTGCGATATCAAAGAACATATACATAGATAGTTAATTCCAGATTTAGTTTTAGTTTTAGTTTTGATTTATTTTTTCCTCAGATAAGGACAGTCATTTAAACCTCCTCCTATATTTTTGTAATAAACTATTTTTAGTATTTAGGAAGTAGTATTTTAACCCCTCTCATGCATTTAGAGAGGGGTCCTGAAATTTGTTAAAAACATTTCCTCAGAACATGCACTACTGCACCCTTAGAGGAGGTTTTGATGAATGAATGGAATGAGATTTATTGATATTTGTGTTTAATGTCTACTACTGAAATGCAATTTTGTACTCTTAGTAGATGTTGAATTAGGAAGAGATAGATCTATATTGATGAAGCTCATGAGTAGGACTTGTTATCAATGGTACTTTTATCTCTTAATGATTTCTACTTATGTGGCAAAGTAGTATTTCATGCTCAGTTATTTATATATGAAAGCTTGAATGTTTGAGTTATCATTTGGCACTTTTGTACGGTGATGACTATTATGTTTTTGCTTAATGTATGAATGAGTTATTATGCAATATGTTTCTCACAGTTGCTTCGGCTAATTTCTTATACGAAACAATTCATTTTTATGGAATTCTTTTCTTGTAGCAATTGAATGATCTTTATTACCAATTGCTATTAGAAATTACTTTAAATCGCATAAGTAAAAACTTGAATCCTGAGTTAGTTTTAGAATTAAATATTTATGTTCATTAGAATACAATTGCATTGTTTTAAATTAGACTTAGATTAAAGGCATTTTACTTAGAAATCTTTAGAAAAAGGAAATATCAATTCTTACTAGCACACACAAATTGGGCAACTGGTCCCATTATCCCTAGTCAAACCCACCATCCCAAACGGAAAAGGAGTTGCTTTCAAGGTCGGGACCGGGTGGGTATACCCCTAGTTGTAGACCTGATTTTCAGGGCTTCAACATATTTGGCTCTAGAAGGAGGACCCCGAACTATGAATGGATAGTAAATCCAAATCTAAATACCATTCTGAGAGTATATCGCCCTCAACATCCCCCCCCGACTTCTCCATCGCATTTCGGATCTTTAAATCCTAACCGAGAAGTTGAGAAAACAACAACCACTACCACAAACCCAAACATTTCAGAGAAATCTACTATTAAACCTCCTGAAGTTGAATCTTTGATTCATAAACCTCAAGGATTTTCCATATCACCACAAAAGTCTGAAATATCTCAAGGTAGTGTGACTTCACAATACAATCCTTCTCATCCTTTAACCAAATTGCAGAGTGTAAAATTTGGTATCGAACCAACCGAATTACCTCTACCTAAAAGGAAAAGAGCAAGGAAGTCACCTCAAGGGTCTGATAGTGAGACTCTTTCATCATTAACATCCATTCCAACTTCCCCATTGCAAAGTCAACCATCCACCCCTCCACTTCAAATTTTTGTCCATTAGAGTACTAGAACTTTAACATCCTCATCTCTTCCACAAGAAACTTCATGTGCATTTTTCTCTGTTAATAGTTCAATGATGGCCCAAAACCCATGGAATAATCCAGGGGCAGTCTCAATGCATGCACCCTCGAGTCAATTACCGGCCCATCCTGAAAAATGGCTGCCTAAGTTTAATCCTGAAACATACATGCTAGCAGAAGAACACATAAACAACTTTATGTTATCGATAAATTTAAATAGTGTTACTAATGAAGATGTTGTTGTACGACTCTTTCTTTATACTTTACAGGGAGCAGCCGGATCCTGGTATTTTTCATTACCATCAAGATCCATCACTAGTTGGGACATTTTCCAAGAGCAATTTTTGACTAAGTTCAATGATGATAGATCTACGGCAACACTGATCAATGATCTATCGAATCTAAAGACTAAATCAAGAGAACCTATCAAAGATTTTAACTCGCATTTCAACAAGCTTTTGAATAAAATTTCGACTGCTTCCAAGCCTAGCGAAGAAGTTCGAAGTGAATGGTACATATCTGCTTTACCATCAAACATAGTGATCTTCGTTGATAGGGCTGCCAAGACAACCTTGGCTGAAAACATGAAAGAAGCGATAGCGGTAGAAAAACGTATCTTAGCTTTAGAAAATAAAAACGTTATCGATGAAAGAAAATATAAGAAGGTTACTTTTAGAGATGATCCTAAGAAAAAGCAATCAAAAGACCCATTTGATTTAGAAGGACTACAAAAAGTCTTAAAAACCATGTCTAACGAAATGGTTGACATTAAGAGACAAGTAGAAGAGACTTCTTCAAAAAATCCCTACAAGCCTTATAGAAAAAATTCCTCAACTGATTCAAAGCCTCCCAATGCTATAAAAAATGTAGAATCTAAAGGAGAAGAAGAGGAAGTTTCTAACGAAGAACCTACTGATGAAGATGAAGTTGTAGAAGTACAGGGAATGTGGGACTTCATCCTTCCAGATGAAGAGGATCAAGAAGCATCACCAGTTACTACCAGAAGTAGAAATCCACTCGATCCTCCACAACCTAGTTCTAAACAAAAGAGCGCAAGCTCAACATCTAAAGATAAAGCCGCATAAGAAATCATCACCAAAAGCGACTCAAACAAGCCCAATCCAATCCGATCCCTCAACTCCATCTAAAACACTGGTTGTTTCTGATGAGATGGAGTATAATATTGTTGAAGATATGAAGAAGCCTAGGGCTAATATTACTTTTCATGAATTGAGAAAATTGAAACATCAATAAAAGCTACTTTTGAAAGAGTTACATGCAATTCCCGTCACGCCTCTTCCTGCCGCTGTGATCTCGCAAGCTTCTCATGAAATGGGAAGACCTCACTAATATGGAAAATAAAGTTGATCAGAATGATATTGCTTTAATTGGACTTCCTGTGGAGGATCCGTTGCGTTCCACTGACTCAGATTCCTCATCTTCGAGGAATCAGTCTCCTAAATCGCACACGGGATCTATGTGGACGACCGACAATTCTAGTTTGCTGGAGGATTTCTTCACGGAAGGATTTCTTCCTCATTTTAACACTCCACTTACAGATCTGTCGGAACCTATCGTTTCTCCCGTGGTACCTGTACTTCATTCTTCAGTAGGTGGAACTTTCCCATCTATCTAGTCGACAACTCAAGGGTTGTGGAATTATAGAGACACAGTTGGTCATCTACCACTTCCCCAGTTGACGGTCATCACAACACTGGTAATGTGGAATCCCGCTATCCCGTTTGTCCCAAGTACTGCAACTCACATAACACCCTCTATAAGTGGAACCCAGCAGATGTCAGGTTCCACTCATATGGTGCCACAAAGCATACCTTCGACTAGTGCCACATATAGTGCTCCATATAACACTCAATGTGGCACGATGGGCGTGGTTCCAATTTACCAACAACAAGGTCGGCCACCAATGTACAGTTCCAACCCCTAGATTCAGATATCTGGGGCAGTTCCCAATATGCACATGCCAGTGGGGAATGTCACAGTTGCCCCTCCATTCTCAGGCATGCATGGACAATCGCTAATTGACATGAGTATTCCCTCTATCAATCAAAGCCATATGGTTAGTTCTATGTCAGTTGGGAATCCACAAGCAATTCCCAACCAATCCATGGGGGCACCCTACTCACAGGCTCAAATGAGTCAAGGGGGCACCGCTTATACTGGGGGAAATTTCATACCCCAGTATCAAAATCCTCATGGAAATCCACTCTACAACACCGTACCGCAAAGCAACTGGTACACCACGCAACCCATGTACACTATGGGGAACCAAACGATGGGAGGAGCACAAAGCTCCTCAGGTCATCTGTCACCACCATGTTCCGAGTCAGGGGCACCCAACAATCTTCCTTTTTTGGCAACATTGGATATTCCTGACTTATACAAATTGAAAAACGACCCCATCTACCACAACTTACAATGGCCTCCGAACCCGCATAAAATACCAACGGACATTCCAAAGTTCGACGAAAAACAAGGGGAGGATCCGAGCACCCATATCACCACCTATCATCTTTGGAGCGTTTCTAACTCTAGGGTGGATGATAATGTCTGGTTACGTCTTTTTCCCTGCACCCTTACTGGCAATGCCACAAAGTGGTATATTGAGTTACCACATGCGTCAGTAAATACCTTCGATAATTTAGCGATGGAATTCCTGAAGCACTTCAGCTATGTATCCACTATGAGACTCGGACAGAGCTCCTCACTTCATTTCATCAGGATACTGCCACCCACATCTTCGATCATATACATGAATGGAGACATAGGCGGAGGTTATTCAAAGATCCCCTCCCAGACTTTCTCTTAACAGACTGGTTCTGCAGGTCGTTACTTCCGCAAATCGCTAGAGATGTCGCTTTATGTGGTGCGGTCACAAAAGACCAATCCATAAGTCGTGCCCAGCACTTGGATTTGATATAGTCACAGTCTGGCACTCTTTACGACATAATCCCCAATGCCCCTGGAAACCCCAATGCTTCTGCTAACCCAAAACGACTGCTCTTCCTACAACTGCGATAAACTTTGTGCAGTCTACACAAAATCCTAGTGGTAAGAAAAAGAAGAATAAGAAAAGATCACTCCTTCTGAAGAGCAATCAACAAAGCAACCCAACCCAAAATAGAAGGCCACTACACCTTCTGCTGATAAAAAGGATACACTTACTGTTAGAATATTATATATATTATGGAGCAATAGAACACATAAAATATTGCAGAAATATAAACACAGAAAATGCACAAAACAAGAGAGACACAGATATATGTGGTTCACCCAGTTTGGGCTACGTCCACCTCGAACAGCCAGTCCTTCCTTTCTA
>APFE031210079.1:69471-106409 GCA_000404065.3 Pinus taeda | reverse complement strand
TAGGGTTCAACGAGAAGATGCAATAGTAGAAGAGGTAGCCATGTCAAAGTACACTTGGGTAGTATGGGTATAGGAAGCAAAGACAACTTTGTGTAGTGTGCATTTGGATCGAAACCAATTATTTCCATTGACAAAATGGGGTAGTTGAGCATACCGTTAAAGAGTTGACGAGTGAGAGTTTTGTGTGTAGATAGTGAGGTCTAAGAACTAAGAGAATACAAAGAGCTCGATTAGTAAGAGAAGCGGGCATGCTTTGAGGAGACTAACAATAGTAAAGCTGAAGTGTGTACAACAAAGAGCATGTGTGAGATAAGGCATAGTGTTGAGGATACGTTGTTGTGAGCAGCGAGTAAATAATAGTTGCATGAGACGAAAGGGAGTAAGTGGAACAACAAAGAACTGAGGGTAGAAGTTGATTCTACAGCTAACAATTTTTTCTCTTTACTTGCAATGTATATGCCTTTGTTTTTTAGTATGAAAATTGTATGAAATAATGGAACAATGGCAAGAGCGGGTTGGTGCTTGCATTCAGAAGAGTTTGGTGCCTCTTGGAAAGTTGGTGCTTACTAACCTAAGGGGGTCGGTGCCTCCTGTGAGTGGGTGCTAAAAGAAAAGATGTGTAATTAAGTAGGTTCTTAATTTACAACATAAATAAACAACAATATGGTGGTTTTTCCCTCTAGGTTTCCACGTGAAAAACAATGTGTCAAATGTGTGTGATTCTAGTGCTCTTGGTTGTATGGACATGAATGCTTAAATTTGTTTCTCATTTCCTTTATGAATGGATTCTCTCACAAGTAACAAAATATAAAAAGGGATTGTAACATATTCGAAAAAGAAAAGAATCTCACTATTACTGATTCATTCCTCCCCCCTCCCAGAATTTCCTTATTCCAACAATTGGCATCAGAGGAAGGTTCCTCTGGGAAATCTAATCACTAGAAGGTAGATCTATAAGGAATTATGTTTAGGTAAGAGAGTTAGGAGGCCTAATCTAGTAGAATACCAGTATTTCATGGGACATACTATGCCTTTTGGAAACTAAGAATGTAAGTGTATATTATGTCCCTAGGAGTAGATGTTTGGACTTCAGTGTTAGTAGACTACAATGCCCCTGATATTCCTCCCAGTGATGTAAGTGGTAAAAAATTATATGGAAATAATTCTAAATATGAGAATGTCATTCTCTTTGGTCTTATTCAATCAGAACTTGTAAAATTTATGCATTGTAAGTCTTCTAATGAATTATGGATAAAGATTAATTAGAGTCATGAAGGAGATGGCAAAGTCAAGTAGACAAAACTTGAAACTTTTAGAATGAGGTTTGAGATCTTGAGAATGAGTGAAGATGAAAGCATAGAAGAATAATTCCTCAGAGTTGATGAAGTAACTAATATGCTTAGAGGACTTGGTGAAGAGGTTAAGGAAGAGATGATTGTTCAAAACATATTAAGATCCCTGCACATGAGATTTAATGCCAAAGTCTTGTCTATTGAAGAAATGGCTAATTTAAAGGGTCACGAGATGGACTTGCTACATGGTACTCTCACTTCCTATGAGATAATAGTATGAAGATAAAAGGTTGAACCTAAGGAAGCAACATTCAAAGTATACAAAAAGGCCAAGGAGCAAAAAGATGATCAAAATTGCTCCAGCTATGAATCTTATCAAGAGTTGGATCAACTAGCCAAGAAACTAAAGCGTGGCTCAAGAAAATATAAAGGGAATTTTCCTTTTAAATTCTTTGATTGTGGAAGAGTTGGACATTATTCGTCAAAATTCACTTACAAAGAAAAGGCTAAAAACGAAGATGATAAAAAATTTGGAAACAAGGCTCGGAAACATCAGAAGAAAAAGATCCATAAGAAAAAGAGATTCTACTTCAAAGAGGATATCTCAACACCAGAGTCAAATAGTGAAAAATCATCAAAGAATGACTCATATAAGTATTTACTTATGGATTTTGAAAAAGAATCCAAAAAAAAGGTATTATGGACTCTGAAGAGGACGAAGAAGAAGGAGTAGTGGACCTTGAAGGGGAGCTCATTATCACCCTTGACGAGCTAAAGAAAGTGAGGAAGAAGAATAAATAGATAAAGGAACAACTATAATATGCTAAAGAAGGTATGTATAACTCTCATAATGAGGATTTTTCTTATGAAAAAGAAAAACTTGAAGAATATATCAAGAGAAAAGATAGTTTAGTCCTTAAACTAGAAGAAAAACAAGGAACCTCTGAGAAACTAGAAGAACAAAACAAGAAATTAGAATAGGATTTTCTCAAGATAAGGAAGGAAAAGATCTCAAAGACATGAAAATATGATATTATTTCTTTGAAAGTTAAACTGGAAGAGGCTAAATGAACGGAAGAGGTTCTTCAAGACTTGATCCAACAATAGGGAGAGAATTGTTAGAGTCTTGAAGCAAATGTTGTTTCTCTAAGAAATGATCTTGAGGGAATAAAGAACAAGAAGGGTTTAAACGAAAAATTTATAGAAGGCAAAACGAAACTAAATCATATTCTAAATAGTCAAAGGCCCTCAAGAATCAAAACAGGTTTGGGATACTCAAAGACACAAGAATCCTTTATGGAAGAAACAAATTTCAGGTCCCGCAGGATTCAAAAAGCCATAGAGATATGTGAATAATCTTCAAGGAAGAACCATTGAATACCAAAGAGAAGCAGGGCAAAGGGTAGACCACCAATGGAGAACGAATCAATCAACCAAACAACCAAGGTAAATTCATGCACAATCTCATAAGACTTCAAGTAATATGCATGCCTATTTATTTTATGGTTATTATTATAATTGTGATACCTTTGGACACAAAGTTGTTGATTATAGAAGGATCAAAGTTGAAAGAGATGAAAATCCTAGATGTAGTAAGTATCAGAATTTTAGATCTCAAAATTCTTCTCTCGGAGACAGAAATGTCTTCTCTCCCTTGCTAAGTGAAGTAAATTCTTCAAATGTAATCATTTTAGGCACAAAGAAAGTGAGTGCAGAATTAGGCTTGAATACTTGTCTAAGTCCCAAAATTTTAGACAATTAGCTATCCAAAAGGATAAGGGGAGCTGGAAATGAAACACTAAAAGGAGCATGTATTGTGGAATCAATCTCTCAACTCATAATCAATAAAAAAAATGGTATTTTGTTAGTGGTTGTTTCAAACATATGACAGGGGATAAAATAAAATTTGTGTCACTTAAATAAAAGGAAAAAGGAAACAACGTCACCTTTGGAAACAATGCTCCAACAAGAATCAAGGGTAAAGGCATAGTTAGCCTAGATCAAAAAATAAGGGCACAAAATGTGTTGTATGTGGAAGGTCTCACACACAATATGCTTAGTGTTAGCCAAATGTGTGATAATGGATACAATGTGACCTTTCAATCTAAATACTGTGAGAACCACAACAGGAAGAAGGGAAAGTTGGTGGGAAAAGCAATTAGAGCCCACAATAATGTATCGGTTTTGATGATTCCAGGGTTAACTACTATTTAAGAGAAAAGAATGAAACACGGTTGTGGCACAAGAGACTTGGGCATATGGATTTTGATAGTTTGATAAAGTAAGCAAGATGGAAGCTGTGAGAGGATTACCAAGATTGTCAAGGCTAGCTAACTATATGTGTAAGTCATGTCCTTTTGGAAAGAAAACTAGGACCATTTCAAGTCAAAAGAATTCTCTTCGTAGAGACCTCTAGAGCTCATTCACAGAGATATTTGTGTTCCAACTAGAGAAAAATCCTGAAAAGGAGAAATGCATTTCATTCTACTCATTGATGATTTTACTGGGGCCACTTGGATTATGCCGTTAAAAGAAAAGTCAGAAGGATTTAAGAATTTTAAATAATTTAAAGCTCAAGTAGAAAATGAGAAGGACTTAAAGATAAAATTCTTAAGATCAAACAGAGGAGGAGAGTTCACCTCAAGAGAGTTCGAATGTTTCTGTGAAAAGCATGGCATCAAGAGGCAATACTCAGTGGCTAGAAATCCACAAAAAAAATGGAGTAATGGAGGGGAAGAATAGAAAAATCCAAGAAATAGTGAGTGAAATGTTGGATGATACAGATGTGTCCCACATATTTTGTGGAAAAGTAGTGCAGGAAATAGTGTATCTATCAAATAGAACTCAACTCAGACCTAATAAGAATCCTGGAAACATATCAAGGTGTTTTGGAGCAAGTGCTTCATCAAAAGGAATGATAAGAATCCTAGAAATTTTGACTCTCGCACTGACAAAGGAATATTGCTTGGGTATTAAGCTCGGAGTAAGAAGTATAGGTGTTACAACAAGAAAACAAAGAAGATTGAGGATTGCATTGACGTGATAGTAGATTAAATAGATTCACAACCTAAGTCCTCTAAAATAAATATGAACTCAGATGATGAAGAAAATTCAAATATGAGGCCTGCAAATCTAGAAGAAACAGGTTCATATGGTGAAGGTAGGAAGCATGAACACCTCCAAGGCCAAAGAAACCTTAGAGGTATGTACAAAATGAACATCCTAAGAGTTAGATACTTGGATATCAAAGACATGGTGTCCAAACTAGGAGAAAACTTGTTGGCAATACAAGTTATGCAAGTTTGGCTTTGTTGTCACAAATTGAACCTAAGAATCTCAGTCAAACAAGTGAACACAAGTTATGGGTGAAAGTTATGAATGAATAACTCGACAATAAATAATGACACATGGGAGATTGTTCCAAGGCATAGAGAGAAAAATGCTATTGGAACCAAATGGGTTTTCAAAAATAAGCTGAATGAATAGGGTCAAGTAATTGGGAACAAATCTTGATTGGTTTGCAAAGGGTATGCCCAAATAGAAGGGATATATTTTGAGGAAATCTTTGTAGGTGTAGCACGACTAGAAGCTATCAGAATATTTCTTTCTCTTGCGTGCCATAAAAACATCAAGGTATATCAAATGGATATAAAGTATGCATTTCTCAATGTAGATTTTGAAGAAGAATTTTACATTGAGCAGTTAGAGGGATTTATAATCACCATGGATGAAGGGTTTATATTCAAAATGAAGAAGGCTCTATATGGACTGAAATAGGCTTCGAGAGCTTGGTATAAAAGGCTAGATAAATACCTTCAACAGCAAGGCTTTTAGAAAGGAATAGTCTGTTAACACCCAGGTTGTTCCCTTTGACTCCCAAGGGAATACGGCTGGGGTAACCACTAACCAATCTTTGGATTACAGTTTCTAGCCCAACTGTAATCAGAGAGGGCTCTCTCTTTAAGGTTTGTCTCTGTTCTGTGGATATTTTAGGCTAGTTATGAAGTGAGGGTTTGGTTTAGGTTTGGTTGGAAGGATGCTTTTCTATACTTAAAATGGAGATCTGCAGATAATGTTAGCCCATTGGGCAATGGAGTCTATGGTTACTGGTCTCTTGAAATCTTGAGTTTGAGCAGCTGGAGTGACAGGGCCATTTAAATATTTCATAAAACAAACTAGCAATTGTGATGGTGAAATGTAAACAACCAGTGAAAAGCAGTTAAGAATTTTCCACTAAGCTAGGGTGTGAGAAAGAGATATATTCCTCAGGAGCAAAACTTGAATTCCTGAAACAATAATCACTCTGAAAGATATAGCATGAAAAGGTAGCAATTAAGAATTACACCTTCATTACTATAACGGAAGAAAAAATAATAGCTTAGATTGAGTTCAGGGTAATCAATGATTAAATCCTGGAACTATTCTTTTTCTTTGCCATTAACTGTAAAGCACAGGAACATAAGAGATATGAAAAGATGATAAAACACATAAACAAAGAGTTTTAAGGAAAACTTATTGTGTCATGAAATACGCAGGAATCCTGTAACATTCAGTTAAACACCTCAATGCCTCAAACAACACAGAGCTTTGGAAATTCCACCGCCTTTATATTACTTCTCTGAGAATTTACAGTAAAAGAACTATATCAAAGATATCAATTACATCCAACATCCAACCCCTGCTATCTAATGCGAGGGGGAATATATAGAAGTGTTTCATACAAAATATCTCAGGCATTGAGTCATCTGAGAAATAAAATATCTATATTAACTCGTACAGAAATAGTAGATAAGAAGTTATTACAGCCTTTAATACAACATAAATGCTCTTTACTCCTGTCAGAAGATTTTGACCTTTGGAGCTCACTGAGTCGGTTGAATGCTTTGTTATAACTGCTGAATTATGTGTCTGTACAGCTCTGTCCTCCTGTAGCTTTTCGGCCCTGTCACCTGTGACTGCCAGTGCTGCTGTGGTGGCCGAATGGTTTTGCTGAGTTGGCTCAGCCTCTCTCTGCATACATGCTGATATATCCATATTTTCCTGTGCATGACCATTTATATATTTCAAAAGGAAAAACATAATTACTGGCTTTTGTTTAGCAGTAGTTGTATCAAACTGTTCCAGACTTCCTGTGTGGGCAGTTGATGCCTCAAAATTGACTCTATGGTCTCATATGCCTCTGTATACTTATAAAAATTGGGAGGCTCATCAAACAAGTGATTAATTTCATTCATAATAAAGAATAAGCTCTCCACCCTATTGAAAAGGGTCTGTCCTGATGCTGGCCCTGTTTCTGCTAATGTGCTGGCCTTTTCTACAATCTGATTAGCAGCAAAGGTGTTGACCCTCTTGGCATATTTTTCATGCGAAAGTAGTCTTTTTGAGGGCTCCATCAAGCTAGGAAGACCTCTATTTTGCAATGCCATGAACTTGTCCTGGAATTTATCAATGTCTGCCTGCATATCCTGGCTTCTTCTTTCTAAGGTCTGTACCAGGTTTCTTAGTGTCAGGACACTTTTGACCATTGAAATGGTCTCAGTCCTGTTGGAAATTCCCATTTTGATCAGCTGAGAACTTGTCCTATAGTTAAGCACATTTATCATTCTGGTGGCAGCCTCAGGCATGCTGCCTAGAGATGCTCTTGCCCTTTGGATTTCCCTGTGTGCTTTTCCAATGAGCCCCATTTTCTCATGAATGGCCTCAATGTATTCCCACTGGTCTGTGATGTATTGGCCAATATTGGCCCATAGGATTCTCTTGAGCTCAACTGTTACTTTGTCCAGTGTGAGCTCCTTTTCTAGCTCATTTATCCTCTTTTTGAGAGCCTTTACCTCTCTTTCTCTTTCAGCTATATTTTGCTTGGATTTGTCATCTTTTTCATTGATCTTAGCCAAAGTTTCTTTAGCTTGATTCAGCTCTAACATTTGGGCCTCGAAGACTTGAATTTCATTTCTCAGCTTCTGCATATCAAGGCTTTCAGCTTGCTCTGTTGTTGGTGCTGAGGTGGAGGGTGATGCTTGCTCTATCTACTGATTGGGAGGGGCAGCGGTTTGAGGAGCTTCCTCCAAATTGATTGTTTCTGGAGGAGGTTGTGAAGTTTGTCCTGCCTCTTTTTGTTGCAATGCTACCTAAAGTGCAGCCTCTGATTCCTCCAACTTTCCCCTGTGTTTGGATGAGCTGCTTGTATAGTGTTACTAGCATAGCCGCTGCATCCTTGTCCTGTCTCAGCTGAGCAACTTCTTCAGTTTGGGGATGAAGAGTTGCTGGGATTTTGATCATTTTCCTTAGTGCTGCCATATCAGCATCCCTTAGCTTCAGCAGCTCCTACACTGCTTTGACATCTTTAGGATCATGCCCAAGCTCTATTATGATGCCCTCCAAAGCTTTGATCCTATTGTCCTTTGCTTGAGAGGATGCCCTTTCCAAATCAAGTTGTGCAGTTGTGTTATTTAGGCTATTTTGTAGCATGTAGTTCACCAATGTCTTGTCTGCCAAGGAGGCATACACCATCTCACCCATTTTCTTGTGTAATTCAATCTGATCCATCGGGTGGATGTCCTTGGCAAGGACCTCAAGGTTGGTCCTGATGTAATCTGCAGCTGACTATGGCTGCTGCACGACTGGTGTGAAATGGCTCATGATCATTTTTCCCTCATGGACATCATAAGAAGACATGAGTCTTTGCTGGTTGGTGGGAGCCATTTTCAACAAATGATTGTATAATTGCAGCCTTATGGGTTCATTTCTCTTCTTAATATCCTTGAACTGCTGCTTGATGCTCTTTTCACCTTCCCTCTATTGGCTTGTGGAGCTAACTTCTCCTCTTGCTGCCCTCTCTTGTTCCTGCTGGAAGGAACTTGCTGAAGCCTCCATGTTAGGCAGGCCCATACTCGAAGATTGCCCTATTGGCATCTCCTCTTCCGAAAAAGGGTTCAACCTTTGCCTCTTCTCCCCTTGAGTTGTTGATGTAGTGCGGGGAGTCTCTCTATCCCTTTTCCTGCTTATGTCCTCTCTTTGTGGGGTTTGGAGGACAGAAGCATCAATTCTTTATTCTTGCCTAGGAGGCACCATTTGTGCTCGCTGCTGCTCAATGACCATTCAGGCCTCTGTTGTTTGTTCTTTTTGCCCTGGCTGCTCCTTTTCTGGCTGCTGTTGTACTTGTTGCTGCTGCTGAACCTGTTCTTGTTGTACCTGTTCTTGCTCCATCTCTTTTTCCTTGCCTACGCTGGAGGCTTGATTTGTGGCTTTCACTGCCTCTTGATGCACTATGGAGGATGAGACAGCTACTCCTACTTGAGGGTTTGGAAGAGAGAATACCTGTGCAGGAAGTTCCAAGTCAGCCATCTTAAGAATATTTCTTCTTGCTCTTTCATTTAGTTCTTCTTGTGAAATAGGTTCCTCTAGTGTGCCTCTCTTCCATTTTGATTGATTTGCATACTGTTCTATGTGAGGCAACCTTACATGGTCATAACTAGAGAGCCTATATTTGACCCTTCTTAATGATATGAAGTGATTGGGGTCATAAGGTTTCCAGAGGAAACTGGTCTTTAGGCCAAGGATTTCTAGCATTCTGTCAGCCTCTCGCCAGCCTTCCTCCCTTTTGTTCAACATAAAGTGGCCCAATTGGTTTTTCACTTTCAGCTGTGCCTTCTTGCCTTTGCCTGGAAAGTTGTTTATATCAGCATTCCCAAATTGCCTGAAGTATTTGAGGGCAAACAATCTCATGGGCACATACTTCGGCAGTCTGTATGGGGGCACCTCACAACCATATATTCTGATAACAGTGTAGTTTTGGTAAAAATACCAATCCCCAATGCTGTATACTTTAGACAATTGAAGGATCCTCTGCATCTCATCTGTTAGTCTTGGAGGAGGTGAGCTCATGAATAGAGACATGGCTGGGTGGATGAAAAGGTCTATAAACTCACAGTAAGTGTATGGAGAATAAGCTCTGCAGTGAAAAACTGAAGCCCAATACACTACTGACCTTGGATTTCCTTTTGCATCCACCCTGTTCACACCAAAAGGGAATTTCTCATGTTGATAGTATAATATTAGGTGGTAGATGTAGGAGGATTATCTGAACACTTTCTCCCTTGATAGGTTCATAAATTGCTCATGCATTTTTTCTGATATGTAGGTGGCATAGTCATAGCAGATTGGAGCTTTGGCAGGGGAAAACATGAGCATCATTACCAGTACAGTCTCATCAATATACTCAATTGAGTTATAACCTAGAATGGGGCTGATCATGTCTGCAAGGTCCCTGCCCAATGGGTTGAGGTAGCCATGAAAAATAGGAGGGTATTGCACAGTGTCAGAGTTAATAAACAGTTGGTTCAACTTTGTGATCTGAGCATCTGTCAACATCTTGGCTCCTTGGTTTATCAGATCAAACAAAGATAGGGGAACCAATTTTTTCTCAGTCTTGAATTGCAGCATCTCTCTGATGGCCTCAGGGGTGATGTAGAACACAACTGAGCCTGAAGGGTCAAGCACAGCTCTTTGAGTGGGATCATAGCATTCAGCACATAGGTGAATTAGGTCAGGGAATTGGTTGACCTAAGGAAGCTTGAAGATTGGAGGGAAGGAGTCCCAAATGCCCTATATGTCTGTTCCAGCTACATGTTTGGCCTTTAACTCATTTAGCAGGTGGAGGTGGAATTTGCTTTGTGATAGGAATTCTTCTGCAATTTGGTAATCCAAGTCTACTAAAGCTTGCCACCCCAATTCTCTCTGAGGGGCATTTAAAGGGGAAATATTGAGGGCTATAGGTGCTACTGGAGTTTCCATGGTTACTTAAGAACTCTGTTTTGTATGTAAATTAGTGTTACTTTTGCTGAGTAACAGAAAAGAGTACTTTTTGGAAGAAAAGGTGAATTGAGAAACAGAGGGTAGAAAGGTCAATGGAAGCAGTTGAAATACTGCACACAGCACTCGAGAAGGCAAATACTTGTCTTTAGCAGACTCTTTCTTAGTAACTAGGTGTAGGTTCGGTCTCCCTGTTCACGACTGCACGAACAGAATGCAGGTTGAGAAAGCTTTGGTAACAAGGCTTAGCTAGTAAACTTCGACCGTTCAACTTTCAAATGGGAACTGGGTGCAGGGAATTTGCTGGTGAACTATGCGTTTTTCAGTGTTTTAAGTGAATTTTAGCTATTGCAGATAAAATCAGGCTCAGAGAGGATTAACAGCGGTAAATACCTGGTGTAATGACAGTCCGGGTCACAAGTGCAGGTGCGTAGGCGCACCAAAGGTCTCCAAGTCGAAATTCAGCAGGTTGGTGCAAATTTGGACGTAAAATGCATGCAGACGCTGCAACAGAACTTTTTGTCAAAAGTGCAAAAAACACAAAAAATTGGCCAAAATATGGATTTTTGGGATATTGGCGCCTTTTTCAGATGACGTCAGCATGACATCATCGGGTGGGTCAGGGTCGGATGACGTCAGCATGACGTCATCAGGTGACGTGGCGACTTATGAGTAGTCCACAGGGGTGGTGAGGTGGCAGACAAGTGGAGCAATGGTGGACGGGGGCGCGGACGCGGCGATGATGCAGGCAGTGACGTAGCGGTGATGCTGGCAGGCGGAATAGCGGAAAACCGGAAACCATAGTGGTATCATATCGCACCGCTTATGATACGGAAGGGAATCTGTCAGAAGGGGCTCCGATACGCTGTGGGGGCAATGTGTGGCCGAGGCCTGACGTCAGCCTCTAACAGATATCGGACGCTATCATTCGGACGTCGGGGCCAGTTCGATATCCACGAGAACCATTGGATGAAAAATGCCCGATCGGACAGTCGACGGGTTGATTATTTGACCAGACGATACGGCTTCGGGCGGGTAATAAAAAATTATTTTTCAGGGGATTTGTGCCCGGCGGGACCCTTAGAAATATTAACGGGTTTGAATGGTTTTTCCGTGTATTTCTTTATAAAGTGGCATATTGCTTCGAAACTTAGGATAAGTTGGAAAAATGGTTTTTCAACATATTTCTTTGCAAAATCGCGCATGGCTTAAAAACTTAGGGTAAGTGGGTTTTCATGTAATTTTTCATAAAAGCGCACATAGGTCCCAAACTTAGGATAAGGCGAAAAAGTGGGTTTTCCACGCATTTTTGCCTTTTGAGTGGGTCTAAGGGTGGAAATGGGTTTTTTCCAAGGTTTCTTAGGCAAAATGAAGGGTTGACTAGGTAGATGAGTTCTGAAGGAGAAGAAGAGGTTAGGCTTGGGTTCTCAAACTGACCAGATGTCAATTTGTTTCCCTAGTGGTGAACATATGGCTATAATGCCAAGGGGGGGATATTTATAGAATGTTTGGGGTTTATACACCATGGTGTTATAATAGTATGGAAAGGGTGACATAGGGAATTAGATAATAGAAGTTAAGGGTTAATATGGAGGGAGAGGGTAAATGAGGAGTGATATCACTAAGTTTATTTGGAAACCACTTAGCTTAGGGAGTAGATCAAAATGAAAAGAATTTTCCACAAGAAATGTGGCTCTTAAAGGATACAAGAACCAACATAAAACATTGAATTTCTTTCATAAACACAACTGGTGAAGGGATGTTAGTAATGAGTGTAAAACAAGGAAAAAGGGAAGTTAGACATGCTCCATTGTGTTGCTTTCCTTGTATT
Organism: Pinus taeda; assembly: GCA_000404065.3. Classification (NCBI taxonomy): domain Eukaryota; kingdom Viridiplantae; phylum Streptophyta; class Pinopsida; order Pinales; family Pinaceae; genus Pinus; species Pinus taeda. The sequence goes on along the minus strand of APFE031210079.1, from coordinate 94,475 downwards.
TACCAGCAAGATTCAACTTGAAAGGAATACCACTTCTGCAACCCCATCTACCTACCCATCTAATTGCCTAGCATTTTTTGTTTCTTCTTGGAGGGTGCACTTGGACTTGCAGACCCTTATGTGCCTTTTCTTTTCCATTGGCTTTTTCTTTTGATTGCCTATCTAGCACTACCCTTATTGCTTCCAAGGCCCCAGATTAAGCAGTTGGGAACCTTAGTTTCTCTGCCTAACTATTGGTCTGCCAAGATTAAACAGTTTGGAAAGACTTCTTTCTCTATTCTACAACAGAAAATTGAAACATGGCATGATCCAGATTAGACTGTTGGACCATCCATCAAAATTTAGTAAACATGAAGGCATGTACACACCTTGCCTTGTCTTGGAAATATGGGATCTTTGTATCAGCAAAGCAGATCATATTTGGCATTTGAATTTGCCAATCATGAAATATGAAACCTATTGGTATAGGTATCCAACATAGTCGACAACAATTTATACATAAATTCTAAAGGCAACCATATACTAATTATAGTAGTGTATGCATATGATATAATCTTTGGTGGTGACATGGAACAATTGGGGTATCGATTCACAAAATGTATGAACACATATTTCATTAAATTTGGAAGAATTCGGTGGATCTAGAATTTATAACTTTAACTAGATTAAGTTTTCTCAAAATGAGGAATTAGAAAGTCACTTCACTAATTTTAATGTAGATATTCACCATTTTTTGTGTAAAAATTATCATGATAAACTTCATAAAAAAAATTATATAAACTTGCTAAAGCAAATCTTTCACATCTTATTCTTGGATTCCTTACATTATCTATTTTAATAGTTTTTATGGTTTATATTAAAAGATAAGTTTTTCAAGGTTATTTTATGAAAATAATGATGTGTATGTTACTATAATTAACTCATTTAATTACAATATGATATGGTAAATATCATGTATGTGTTAAGCTACGATTTTTACTAAGAAAGTGTTGGCACTAATTTAAAAGTCGATTGTCTTTGCAACACTAGTAATATGGTTGAAGATTAAAAAACTCCCATAGATCATCCAATTTATACTCATATTGGAATTAAATTTCAAAATATTTGTGACTACCAACCTTCTTGATTGTTTAACTAAACAAAATTATGATGATCTTGAAACACTTCTTTTAATGATTTTTGAGCATATTAACAATAAAATTTGAAATAAATTTTAGTAATATATTTTTACCTTCTTATATACCAATTTTGGTCTTAGTGGATGATAATCATCATTATCACCATTATAATTACATACTATTGTAGGAAATTTGCACCATTTTAGAGTTGAGGAGAAGAAAAAAATAGTATCAAATTAAATGTTGAATGTGAGTATTAGCATAATTTATTTATTATTTATTATTTTTACTTTTATGTTAATAAAAAAGTTGATTGAGGCTTGCTTAATGAATAATAGATTAATATGCAAGATACGTATTAAGTATAAAGTTATTTAATGACAAATGATCTTAGTGATGTGTCCAATATATACCATTATTTAAAACTTTAACTATATTAAGCTTTTTCAAAATGAGGAATTAGAAAGTCACTTAGTTGACCAATTTTAGTGTAAATATTCACCATTTTTTGTGTAAAATTATCATGATAAAATTTATAAAACAAATTTATATAAACTTGCAAAAGCAAATCTTTCACATCTTAGTTTGGATTCCTTACATTATCTATTTTAATATTTTTTATGGTTTATATTAAAAGATAAGTTTGTTAAGGTTATTTTATGAAAATAATGGTGTATGTTACTATTATTAACCCATTTAATTATAATTTGATATAGTACATATCATGTATGCGTTTATTTATGATTATTACTAAAAGTGTGTTAGCACAATTTAAAAGTCTATCACCTTTGCAACACTAGTAATATGGTTGAAGATTAAAAAACTCTTGAGCATAGATCATCTAGTTTATACTCATATTGGAATTAAATTTCAAAATATTTGTGATGCTACTAACCTTCTTGATTGTTTAATTAAACAAAATTATGATGATCTTGTAACACTTCTTTTAATGCATTTTGAGCATAACAATAAAATTTGAAATAACTTTTAGTAATATTTTTTTACCTTCTTATATACCATATTTGAACTTAGTGGATGATAATCATTATTATCACCATCATAATTACATACTATTGTAGGAAGTTTGCACTATTTTAGAGTTGAGGAGAAAAAAAAAATTAGGATCGAATTAAATGTTGAATGTGAGTAGTGGATTGAGGCTTGCTCAATGAATAATAGATTAATATGCGAGATATATATTAAGTATAAAGTTATTTAATGACAAATGATCTTAGTAATGTGTCCAATATATACCATTATTTAGAACTTTAACTAGATTAAATTTTTTCAAAATGAGGAATTAGAAAGTGACTTAGTTCACTAATATTAATGTAGATATTCACCTTTTTTTGTGTAAAAATTATCATGATAAAATTTATAAAACAAATTTATATAAAATTGCAAAAGCAAATCTTTCACATCTTCATGTGTATTCCTTACATTATCTATTTTAATATTTTTATGGTTTATATTAAAAGATAAGTTTTTTAAGGTTATTTTATGAAAATAATGATGTTTATGTTACTATTATTAACTCATTTAATTATAATCTGATATATAGTAAATATCACGTATGTGTTAAGTTATGATTATTACCAAAAGAGTGTTAGCACAATAAAAAGGCTATCACCTTTGCAACACTAGTAATATGGTTGAAGATTAAAAAATTGTCATAGATCATCCAGGTTATATTCATATTGGAATTAAATTTCAAAATATTTATGACGCTACCAACCTTCTGGATTGTTTAACTAAACAAAATTATGATGATCTTGAAACACTTCTTTTAATGCTTTTTGAGCATAACAATAAAATTCGAAACAACATTTACTAATATCTTTTTACCTTCTTGTATACCATATTTGGTCTTAGTGGATGATAATCATCATTATCACCATCAACATCACATACTATTGTAGGAAGTTTGCACCATTTTAGAATTGAGGAGAAAATATTTTTTTAGGATCAAATTAAATATTAAATGCGAGTAGTAGCATAGTTTATTTATTATTTATTATTTGTACTTTTATGTTAAAAACTTGAGGCTTACTTAATGAATAATAGATTAATATGCAAGCTATATATTAAGTATAAATTTATTTAATGACAAATGATCATAGTAATGTGTCCAATATATACCATCATAGATCCATTTTAAGTGCAGATGTAGGGATCAAATTTCTTCACGTGCAGAAATTTTGAGTGAAAGATACAATGTGTTATTTTTCATTGTTGAAACTGTATTTTTGAATGATAGATAGAGTATATATATGACCAAATACAAAATTTAACAATAAAAAACTTTTTTCTTATATATAGATATATATGAAATTGATATTGACATAAATTAGTTAACATAAATCTTGAAATAGTTTCTTTGTATCTCTGGCTGAAATATTTTTGAAAAGTATAAGATTTAAACATCTAATTCACACATTTTATATACTTCTAATTACTTTACAAAATATTCATTTTCTTTATTTTTCTATTTAGAACATAATTATTATTCCCCCCACCATATTGGTTTGTAAAATGAGCCTCTCATCTCAATTACAAATCACTTTAATGATCAAAATCAATCATGAAAAGAATAGTAACAAAGTAGTACAATTTGATTATTTTCAAATACAACAAAAAAGAGAGAAAAATGACTAAGATATTTATTACAAATGTTTAGTTTTTATTCCTATAGTGTTTAAGGATATTATATTGAAAATAACATATTAGCATTCATCTAAAACTTAGATTCCTTACATTATCATTAACATTTATATTTATGTATTAAATTTGACTCGTGAATAATAGATTTTTCAAAAAAAACTTACCTATAAAGTTATTTAAGAATATATTAATATTGTTTTTCTTACTATTATTGACCATTTTAAATTGACACTAACTACTATTCCTACGTTGAGTACAAATTAATTATACTAGTACAATGTTGGCACCACTTCAAAATCTATAAGAGGAAATACTTTATAATTTTAGTTGTGTTGTTCAATGATAAAAATATTTTATTTATAAATTAGAGTGTAACAAAATAGTGAATTTGATTTATATCAGTTATAATAAGGAAAATTAAGGAAAACTCACCTCAAACATTATATCAAGTGTCTATCATTTATTAATTAAGTGTCTAAATGGTTTATATTAAATAGATACTAATTAGGTACTCCATTTTTTTTTAATAGACCAATTTTAGAAGATGTTTTTAAGTGTGTTATTGAATTTTATTATGCATATTTGATATGGTGAGAAGTCATGTTGGTCAAATAAAGCTTTTAAATCTTAAATATTTTATGGCATTGTCATGTAATTTGTATAACACATGATTACATTGAAATATTAAATAATATAGAACTCCTCCAAAAAGAATATGAAGAGAATATTTGATATACCAAATATGGAAAAGTGTGTCTGAATGTATATTAATAGATCCTTCAGAAAAAATTACATTCATGAATCATATAAGACTACTCTTAAGATATTCGCGCAAGTAGATTAAGAATGGCTTCTACACCATATTTATTTATCTTGGCCTTCTTGCAATGTTTTTTCTTTGGCATCCATGCCCACACTATGGTATTAATTGGAATAGAGCCAAGTTCTGTGTCATCAGGATTTGGTACCCAATATTTCTCTAAAAATTTTCCATTGTATTTCCCTTACATAAGCTTCCACCAATCAACCTTTACATGAATATTCTCACTTTCATTTTCCCTAAAGGTATCTGAGATGGATTTTGCCATCCAAATCATCTCTCCTGCATCCTCAATTCCTAATCTAACTAGGAACATCTTTCCTTACTCAACATCAATCATCATATTGAAAGTTGGTTTTGGCTTGTTGCATTTGGGTCCAACATATATTGGTTCATCTATCACATTATCAAAATCTCCATCCATAATACTTGAGATTACTCAGAGCGCATTATGATCAACATTAACAATGTGCCTTGTCTTGGGCCAGAAATCCTCAGAAGATGAATCACTTCCATCTATTATTCTATGATCATTATAGATTCCATCTAATGTACCAATGATGGGTCGAGCCCGTAACTATGGATGAATGTTAATTAAATGATGATTAATAAATGATTTTGGGATCAATACATATGATTAGGCTTAAGCAATAGATTATCCAGGATATTTGTCTGTTGGCATTTATGTCAGAGTTATTGTTGGTACAATGACTATACTCGCCTCGATTCTCGCCTTCCCTCTCTTCGGTTTTACAAAACCCTCATTTCATTTTCACTTGGTCATTTTATTTTTTCACTCTGTTGTGATGAGGGTTTATGCTCGGCTTGCTCGCGACTGTGTAGAGCTTGGTAGCAATGCTCTGTATGTTCCCAGCTATGAATTCCTCCACTTGGTGGCGAGATATCTCTGCCCACACTTGTAGCTTTGTCACATGGTTGCCTGGGCACTGTATTGAAGGCTTTTTCAACTTTGTGAGAGGGTTTATGTCATTCCTCTATTGGCCCTTTAACCTTATATGTGGTTATTATGCTTTCCTTTATTCCCCTGTCTTGTTTTGTTACAACTTTTTTGGTTAAGTTTCTTGTTTTCATTCTCTTGCTGATGTATGAATATTTTAATGCTCTGGTAGGTCGTAGTCACAGTGGCTTCCTCGGCTTCACTTGGTCTTGGCAAGGTAAGTTCACCCCTCCATGCTATAGCTTGTCTTCTTCATTTTTCTTCAACACTAATGGCAGTCGCTCCTTTTTCTCCAAGGTTTTCACTATTAACTTTGACTCAGTTGGGGTTTCATTCCTCCAATGCAAATACTCTTCAGGTAAGCGACTCTTCTGGTTGTGCTTGTTAATTTTTTTTACTTCTAGGTTTCTTTCTGCATACAGTTAACTGACATGCTCTGCTGGCTCATTGTCGCAGGTTTGGGGTTTGCTCCAGGATTGGTCTTCAAAACAATTACAAACAATGGCTTCCGTAGGGTCGTTCTCTTCTACTATTACTTAACTTGTAGCATTATTTCTCTGTCTAGACACTGGAAAAGTCCAGTACTCCTTCGTTTTGTTGTCTTTGCTATCATTTGACCTTGGCTATATTTTTATGTAATATCGACTATTGTTCGGGCTCTGGACACTTGTAGTTTATTCACTTTTTCTATTGTGGTCGACTAGGGTCCAACCTTGGCTTCCGAGGTTTGGTTGTTTCCTATTGTCTTACTCTATTTTAATTGAGCACTCAGAACTATTCTTGATGTATGCCAATATTATAGTTATAAAGGAGGAATTTAACAAGAGATTCTATGTAAATGGGTTACCTCTATTTTTGGATTTTGTTCTTCAGTAGTTGTATTCTCGTTCTATTGAGAATTGGATCGTAACAGTGGTTTTCTTTCATATATTTGGGAACTGTTGTTTTTGTTACTAGAACTATGTGCTGGAACACCCGTATGGCTTCTTTGTTGAACTCAGTAGCTGTGTCTCTGTTTAATAGAAAGAAAAATAGATGGAACCACGCAATGCTATTTAGTTTACACACACAATAATTAGAGGAAAGAAAATAAATGTCATAGACAAACTGTTTACAGATGGATTTATATACTCGGATGTTTGAAAATTATTTTCTCCTTTTTTGTATTCCTATTCTCATGCATTGAATCCCTTCAAAATGTATTACATTGGTTTTTGTATTGTATTCAAAAAGTTACTCGAACTGTCCACAGTTACCCTTCAGTTGCTTTTATAGTTACATAATTGATAACTATTTTGGGTCTTCTTGTGCTGTAGGATTTAAAATATTATATATATATATATATCTATATATATATATATATATATATATATATATATATATATATATATATATATATATATATATATATATATATATATATATATATATATATTTTAAATGAAAATACAACTGTAAGGTAGATTAATAAAGCGATAGAACAATGTGACGATAATGACCCTAACCGAAATGTACTATTCCTAGTATCCCTTAGCTAATGATGACATACAAAAAACTAGTTCCTAGACACTGTTTTGATCAACAAATGTAAATGAAACTAAATGAAAATGAATTTTTCCTCCTTAGCTGAGATCAAACGCCCGGCCATGGTACCCTTAGTTGGATGCTCCTGCATCAATCAAGAACTTTTTCCCAATACACTACTTTATTTTTCCATTCCTCTGTAACAATTGGTGAATCCTCATTCGCAATAGTGTCTTTCCACATTATTATGTATGATGTTGTCCCTTCCTTTAGTTCTTTTAAATAGACATAATTCTGTTTGGAGGCTAAGAAAGATGGCTTCCCTATGGGAATTATAGGTCGGCCTTCAACATCTATATTCCATAACTCAACTGGTCTTGACCACTCAATATCTCTAATTGATTTTTTTTGCCTTAGTACTGGAACATCATTGAGTACGAGAAATTGGAAGTATTTGACATTAAGATGTCCAACTAGTGCATTTTTTCCCTCCTTTATGTATCCATTAAGGAAACTTTTGAAGTCATAGATCTTGTCAATAAGTGTAGGTGGAAACATTTGATTTTCTTCAATTGTGCAATATGTATCCATCATTTCAGGTAAAGAATAAACATCTTTACTTTTTAGGTTGGAAGACATTCCTCCATAGGTTCCATCTATGTCTTCATGGGTGTGCCCTACAGACAAGAACCCAACCTCAATAGTGATGAAGACACCAAGTGCAGTTAAAAGTGATAGAAATAAGAAAAGATAGCGATTCTTATTATCACTTGCTGCATTGTCCAACTGTAACAACAAATGTGGAGGAAGAGGTTTAAAATAACATTTTGACATTTTGAACTTCCATGAGATATAAAATCATCCTTGTACCCTTGACATTTTGACTAAATAAAGGTGTCAAGTAATGCATTTGTAAGTAGGTTTCTTGAAATTCCACTTTCATAAAGTAGATCACCATACATATCCATTTGTGGGTCTTTAAGGTCCCTTAAGCACATTGTAAGGGATGTAATATTAAATTGCGATCCCATATGGACACATGGTAAGGAGAAATGACCAAAACCTCTTGCCTTATGCCCATGTGTAAGCATACCTGTCAGTGACAAACCTAAATTTGTTCCTACAATAGATTTTGGTTTGACATGTAGCCTTTGGATTGAAGTCTTTGTTTTGTCCATTTTATCATGGATAATGCTCAAATGCCCTTTGGAAGCTACTCTGACATAATTCTATGGGCATAGTAGCAATATCTTCCACACATAACAATCTTGTTATGTTTCGTCAACCTAACTTGTGCCTTTTCTTCCAACTCTTTTGTAGGTACTGAATTCATTTGTGCTTTCAAAACAATACATTCACTGCATTTACTGAAGTTGGTTTTATTTGAAAATGCCACATCTCGAAACTTAGTATTCCAAATCTTACTCATCGTTGACTGTGATATTGATGGGTAATTGAGCTTTTGAAGAGCCTCATTGATCTCTTTTAACAAAGAATTTTGTTTGTAATTCGAAGGAGGCAATCTTAAAGGAGTATATGTTCCATATTCTTCAAATTGATGTGTTTGGTTTGGTGAAAAGTTTGAATTATCCGTTACAATTTTGTGCAATATTTTTATGGCTGCCACTATGTGAGCTCGTGCTTTGCATGTGTTGGTGTTACCATGAATAGCTTTGATTTGTCCATGTTGGAAATAATGTTGGTAGTTATAGAATGTGCTTTGAGGAATTTAAGTATCTTATACCATGCTTTATTACAAATAATATTCCCATTAAATCTCATGTCCTTTACATTTCTAGCAATAAGTGGTAGGCCATGGCCCTTTGACATGACTGTGTTTGACATGAGTGAATTCAAGACAAATTCTCTAATACCAGTTTTATTTATTTGTCTCATATCCCTTCTAGCACTTGCAATGGCCTTCCTATCCACATGTTGAAGACAATATTTTCTACAACATATATCTACTGCCAAAACTCGAATTTCTTTCTCTTCATCTATTTTTGTTTGACATTTTGCAATTTTTTTTGTAGCCATAACTCATTTAGTCCTTTTATATGGCCTTGTTACATGCATATCAATTGGGTTTCTATCTTTTTCATTGCAAAAGTACCCATCCAAATTGTTTAAGGGATTTGTGTCCTCTATAACATCCCATATCACCATTTCCTTGGGTGGCTCCTTGAACTTTTCCTTGACCCTTAATATCACACCTTTGTTGTCCACCAATTTATTTATTGGCCATCTAACCAAACATTGTATAGACTTATCCCCAATTTTGCATATCTCACAATTTCCATCTATCTCTTCTAGAAAAACACCAAAATCCATTTCACCTAGTGTTTCACCCTCAACAATGGCATCCTCGCAGACATTAACTAGCATTCTTTTGGCAACGCACATGCTTGTTTTCATGCATTCATGTGTAAGAGAAACCTTTGCACATATGAATCTAACCCTATCTTGGGGAATATTTGTGGCATGATCATGATAGTGAGGCTCCAAATCTGATTCTAGCCAGACTTTATAAGATTCCAATGCACCCGCAAGTGTATGCTCAAATCTTGTTGGATGTGGTTGAGGAGCATTATGTTTTAACACCTTCTCAATTTTAACCACTATGTATCCTTTCTTTACCATCTTTCCATGCACTTTATGCCCAAGCTCTATATTGAATATGGAGCCCTCACCCACCTTCACTCCATGTTGCAGAAGATCTACCTTGGGTCTAATAGAAAATGTGGAAGAAACATTTGCACCTATAAACAAATGTAAATAAAGTTAGTATTTACTCAAGAAAAACATTTATTATAGTATCAATAATATTTAACACATGCTTCAATATTTTGATTTACCTGTGTTGTGTCTCAAATCCATGATCTTCCATGGATGTATGTCCCCTTCATTAACACCCTCATCAAACAAATGTGGTTGAGTTACATCAATTATCAAAATTGTAACATAACCAACATTAACCCTTTCTCCAACATAATAAGTTCCAAACTCTGCAGATTTGACTCTTCCTAGCCCAATGACTTGATCATTAATAAGGAGATCAACATAGTCCCCTTTTTCCAAAATTATATTTTCCATTGTAGCTTGTATCAATTATACAACAACAATTAAATCATAACTTGTAATTAAAATGTTGAACCGTGTAAAGTGTGACTTTATATTTTTTCAAAAAACACACAACTTACAAAAAAGTAATATAGATGGAAAAATTAAAATAGTATGGTAGTAATATTGTATGTAATGAAACATTGCTTCCTCAAATGAAAGCTAGCAATCAATATCATTCCTTCTACTACAAACATAAGCATATTGCTAGAAGCAACATTACATGGTCAAATAAATCTAGCACATGCTAGATTTCCTTCTAGGACAAACAAGCACGTTGTCAGTAAGAATATTCTAAGGCGAAGAAAATCCACCACATGCTAAATTTCCTTCTAACGTAAATGGAAGCATATTACTCACAAAAACATTTAAAAGTAAAACAAATCTTACACATTCTAAAGTTTATTCTAGTGCAAACACAATCACATTGCCAAAAACAACATTGTAGTGTGAAATATATCTAGCATACACTTGATTTACTTCTAGCACAAACAAAAGCACATTGCCAACAATAACATTGTAGGGAAAACAAAATCCAACAAAATCCAACAACTCATATTAGAAACACAATCACATTTCCAATAACAACGTCGCAAGGTAAAATAAATTTAACACAGGCTAGCTTTACATGTAGCATAAATACAGGCATACTACCAAAAACAACATTTCATGCCAGAAGAAATCTAGTGCATGCTATGTTTCCTTCTAACACAAACAAAAGCACATTACCAAGGTGAAGGAAATCTAACACGTGTTAGATTTCCTTCTATAATAAACAAGCAAATTGAAAGCAACAATATTGCATAGCAAAAGAAATCTAGCACAACTTCTAGCCGAAACACAAGCACAACATTTCCAATAACATTGCCAAGGTGAAGGAAATCTAACACTTGCTAGATTTCCTTTTATCATAAACAACCAAATTGACAACAACAATATTGTAAAGAAAAATAAATCTAGCATAGTTTCTAGCCCAAACGCAAGCATGTTTCCAATAAAAATATTGCAAGGTGAAAGAAATTTAACACATGTTAGCTTTACATGTGGCACAAATACAAGAAAACTACCAACAACAACATTTCATACCAAAAGAAATCTATTGTGTGTTATGTTTCTTTTTAACACAGATCAACAAAGTGTAATGGTGATTCTTTGTTGTGAAGACCCATATTAAAAGTGATGTAATGCTAATAAGACCAATGCAGCTACTACCAAGATACCAATATAAAGTTTCATTGTTCAAAAGTTTAGGGCCTCCTTGGTAAAACCATGCATGTCATATTCAGTGACTATGGCATACTCTGAGGTAGATTCAGTAATAAATTTTGTGCATCAATGGAGTTTTGGCATTTTCTGGCTAAGTTAAGGCACTAACACCACAACTGTTATGAATCGCATAGTCAAGTCTCAAGAGAGAGCCTCTTTTGTCTCATCACTATATCAATCCATGAAATGGTGGAGAGCCTAACAACCTTCTCTTTTAATCACTCAAGCTAGACCAAATTGACAAGTTATATTCCTACCTAACCAAACATTTTCCTTGTTCTTTCTTCCTCATAAAAAGATAGCAGTTTGGGGGTTATCCTGATGCAAAATGTATCTCTCAGTAGACTATGTTAACACCTTGTTTTAGGAGATTAACCCACTAGCCTTTGTTCTATGGTGACTTTCCAAACCCAATAGCTCCTCCATAATATTACTCTCGTATTGAATCTAAAACCATTTAACTATGATTAATTTGTAGCACATGAAATTTGCAAGGAAGGGTCATAGTTTCGGGTTTGGACCATTTAGTCAGGTTTATAGCTTAAATGGTAGTTTCATACTTCGAGTTAAACTATATTTGACATATATGATATAAATGACCTAGTCCATTTTTATATCACTACTACAACAATCCATGAAATGTGCATGCAAGGTCTAAAATCAATGCTTGACTTGGCTTCTATAGTAATGTTCGACATTTGAATGGACTTCCCAAAATATTGCATTGTGTTTATATAATGCTTCATGCATCTCTAGTAATAACTAAAGGCTAGATGCCAAATGTGTTTTTCAGATGTTGCTTATGAATGCATAAGATAAGGTTGGTGTATTTCATATATTCTCATGCATCTCTAGTAAAAATTAAAGGCTAGTTGCCAAAGGTGTTTATCAGATGTTGCTTACGAATGCATAGATAAGGTTGGTGTATTTCATATATTCTCATTATAATACCGAATGTTTGATCTAACTCTTCAATGGTCCTTGGATTGATTTTTAACTTGTTGAGGTATCTGTTACAATGGGCTAGTATCTTGAGCACTGGACAACTGGGTTGCCTAGTTTTTTATTGAATTCGATTACAAATGAGGTATGCTAGAAAATCGTGACATCGTCTACGGTCCTCACTTAATCACACAACAAGTGGATTACTAGGTAATCCCAATTAGATGTTTGGGATACCATAATACCATACATCTAATACCGAAACATTCACTTAGATTTTTTGGGGCTCATATCAAAAGAAATGGAATGGCTTCTGGTTTCAATTAGGTTCCTACTTTATATAATGTGGAACACACCCCTCGAGAGACCTCAAATGAACTACATATGTTTGGGCTTAAGGAGGCTCCCATCCATAATTGCAGAATAACGGACACTAGTCAAATGGCTCTTAGAAGGATAATACTTGGAATGGACTCCCAATCGGTGCCACATAGACATAGCATAATGGAGAATAATGTAGATTATATTATCATTCATATGGTAGGTCAACACTGACACATTTCCAAAGGCAAATATTCCAATCTATATCCAGACCTGAGGTCTTCAGCTTCATCTCCTCCCTTATATAAAAATACAGAAATGGATACTTCCCCTATCTCAATAGATACAGATGTGGAGAACCTAAATAATGATGAATCATTGGGTTTTGAGTGGCTAATAGTCAAAAGGGCCTCTCTTCAGGAAAAAAATATTTTTATGAATCTGGATCACCCTGGAATTCGATTGATTAGGAAAAAGAAGGGCATCAAATATAAAAATATATCCTCTTGTGTTGGTGCAGGGTCTAAGCTCAATACATGATTTTATGAAACCATTGAAGCAACTCATTGTCCATCCATAAATTTGGGCACATCCAATGAATACTATGAAGCAATAGAGCATGAGTTGTTCACTCTTGCTCTCCCAATCATCCAGTTTCTTCACGGTGATGAGTTGTTTACTCTTGCTGATATTGACTGCCAACAATCTGTCATTTCTCCACTGTGTGCAGGATAGGGAGAGTAAAAAAATTGTAGAACTATTTGGGATTAGAGTTAGGCCTTTTGCTAAAGCCCAGTAAGCTCCCATCCATAATTGCAGAATAAAGGAAACTAGTCAAATGTCTCTTGGAAACATAATCCTTGGAATGGACTCCCAATTGGTGCCACATAGACATATCATAATGGAGAATAATGTAGATTATATTATCATTCATATGGGAGGTCAACACTGACACATTTCCAAAGGCAAATATTCCAATCTATATCCAGACCTGAGGTCTTCGGCTTCATATCCTCCCTTATATAAAAATACAGAAATGGATACTTCCATTATCTCAATAGATACAGATGTGGAAAACCTAAATAATGATGAATTTTTGGGTTTTGAGCTGCTAATAGTCAAAAGGTCTTTCTTTAAGGAAAAAAAGACTTTTATTAATCTGGATCACCCTGGAATTGGATTGACTAGGAAAAAGAAGGGAATCAAGTATAAAAATATATCCTCTTGTGTTGGTGTGGGGTCCAAACTCAATACATGACCGCAACCAACCATGCCTGTAGTACTAGATAGAGTGTAAATGAAAAATAAATGCAGAATTTGTAGTCTTAGACTAAGGCTAATATCCACACGTGCTCTCCAGTCAGCATTTCACTCATCCTGTGCAGAAAAATTAGAGAAATTCTCAAACAAAGAATTTTTAGCACTAGCACCATGATTTGATGTATTATGAATTCCTTTAAGCTGGACTCAGATTACAAACTAGCTATTAATGTAGTAATGTTATTGTCCAAACAAAGCTGAAAAGCACAAGCAAGAAGGCAACAACTCTAGCATTACTATAATTACCAACAAAGTAAAGTTCAGAAATACTGGAACTAAGACAAACAACTATATAATCAAATTAGTTGTCATCTCAATAAAGTTTACAGGTGAAAACATTAAAGATAATCACAAAATTGAATAGTGTACAACAATCAAGTAGATCATTGTCAATGAAAAACATCACTTGTCTGTTGTCGTTTAGAATAACATCACTTGTCTATTGTCATTTAAAATAGGTGCCAAAGGCAACTGCTGGGAAAAAAAGATCTACAAGGGGAAAGCAAAACAAGTGGACCCTAGAAAGGGGAAAAAATAGGTATATCAATATGTAAGATAATAGGCACTACTCTGCATCTTTAGTAGAAAAGAAGCTATTACCGTTAAATCAAAATTTCCAATTATCATGAAGATGCAAATATTTGAGAATTGTTCTCTAGGGAATCATTAGACATGACTGTAACATGCCTGGTAATCATCTAAAGGGCCACTAACTCTTTGATCAGATTGACAGACAGTCCCACAATAGAACTGACTAGAGCAGGTATGTCATAGTGATATCATGGTAGTGGGCCAAGGCATAGTAGAACAGGAGAGGGTGCACTGTCTCACCAACCTGCTGCCCTTAGTATCTATGGCTAGTTTATCTGTGATTTTATGAAACCATTCAAGTAATGCGTTATCCATCCATTGATCCGGGCACCTCCAATGAATACTATGAAGTAATAGAGCATGAGTTTTTCACTCTTGCTCCCCCAATCATCCAGTTTCTTCACAGGCATGAGTTGTTCACTCTTGTTGATATTGGCTGTCAACAATCTATCATTTATCTAGTGTGTGGAGGATGGGGAGACTAAAAAAATTTTAGAACTATTTGGGATTAGAGTCAGGCCTTTTGCTGAAGCCCAGTAAGATCCAATCCATAATTGTAGAATAAAGGACACTAGTCAAATGGCTCTTGGAAATATAATCCTTGGAATGGACTCCCATTCAGTGCCACATAGACATAGCATAATGGAGAATAATGTAGATTATATTATCATTCATACAACAGGTCAAACTGACACATTTCCAAAGGAAAATATTCCAGTCTATATCCAGACCTGAGGTCTTCATCTTGATCTCCTCCCTTATATAAAAATATGGAAATGGATACTTCCCCTATCTCAATAGATACAGATGTGGAAAACCTAAATAATTATGATCATTGGGTCCTGAGTTGCTAATAGTCAAAAAGGCCTTCTTCCAAGAAATAAGAAGACTTTTATTAATCCAGATCACCCTAGAATTGGATTGACTAGGAAAAAGAAGGGAATCAAGTATAAAAATATATCCTCTTGTGTTGGTGTGGGGTCCAAGCTCAATACATGATTTTATGAAACCATTGAAGCAACTCATTATCCATCCATTGATCTGGACACCTCCAATGAATACTATGAAGTAATAGAGCATGAGTTGTTCACTCTTGCTCCCCCAATCATCCAGTTTCTTCACGAGCATGAGCTGTTCACTCTTGTTGATATTGGCTACCAATAATTTGTCATTTCTCCACTGTGTGGAGAAGAGGGAGACTAAAAAAATTGTACAACTATTTGGGATTAGATTTAGGCCTTTTTCTGAAGCCCAATAACTATGCGAAGAGGTTTTTGCATTGGCCCATTCAAAATTTTGAAATTAAACTGTGGTTATGGAAAAATAGATGGTTGTCTTTAAACAGTAGGGTGGTCATGATAAAGGTAGTCCTACAAGGTATCATTGCCTATTGGATTCATTCATTTCATTTTCCAATGCCAATTATTCACAAAATAGACTCCATCATCGTAGATTCCTTATGGGTTTGGTCTGGTTACAAACATAAGCTTCACCTATCTATACTAGACTCCATTTGCAAGCCCATTGATGGAGGTTGGGGCATCAAACAACTCAGACTTTCAATTTGGTACTTCTCACCAAAAATCTATGGAGGGCCTTCAAGTGCCTTGGTATTTAGCAAAATATCATCATATCTCAATCATGCTACCCTGGAAAACTGGATCCTAGTTGGGGCTCTGGTTAAGAATAATGTGTCTTTCATTTGGAATAGCTTGATCAAATCTAAGCCTTGGATACAGGGATATATAATATGGATGGTTAGATGTGGTGACATAATTCACATTGGACTTAATGCAATTATTGGATTGGCTAGGAATCACATTCTTCCTCCCCCCAATCATTCAATTTCTTCATGGGCATGAGCTGTTCACTCTTGCTGATATTGGCTGCCAATAATTTGTCATTTTCTCCTCTTCCAGTTGGCCACATGCTGAAAATTTGGCTCTTCTGATGGATTTCAACATGAAATGGGAAAATTACAGACATCTCTATCACACAGATATTGCTCTGTCTAAGAGGGTAGATAGGCATTCTTGGGGCGGTCTTTCTCGTGGAAGAGAAATCTCTACCAAAGAAACATACAAGTACATATACAACATGCAAAGGTAGGGGAAGAAGATCAACCTTATGAAAAGTATGATGAAGATCATGCTTTCCTTGCTAATAATTTAAATCCTGAAAACACTTTTGAGGTCACAGAAATACAATTCAATAAACTAATCCTATTTTCATAGTCACAGAAAGTAAGGGAGCTGTAGACTTTCATGGTAATACACTTGGCACCTCAGCATTTCATTGTGAGTTTGAGTAGGAGTAATGTAACCCTCATGTTGCACTTTGATGTAGACCGTGACTTTGTCCTTTCCTTCTTTTGCTTAAATATTTGGGTTTTCCTTTCTTTCCAAATCATCGACATGACAAAACTAAGGGAACTAATCCACTCTCTATTTTTAAATGGAGTATTGAGTATACTGGATCTATGAGGGAGTACAAGTATAAAAAGCTATTGAAGTTATAGTACAAGGATCCAAATGGCAGTCAAATATGCATCCAAATATGTTCAATGGAAGGACATACATTCAATAGATGCTCCATAGAATATTCACAATTCCAACATAAAGTACAAAGTCAGGGGCCCTAAAATCCATTTTTCCTGATTTGATCCCATGTGAGGATCTTACGTCATCCAACTAGCCAAAGGAATTGAGGACCATGGGAAAGCACCATTCATCTTTCTTGCAAATGGGATCCTAGTGGATGTCTTGATGACCAACTATAAGAGAGTAGGATTCCTTGAGAGTAAACTTCCCTTTGGTTTGAGATCCTCACTAGAGTTTGTTTTCATCCTAAGCATTGGATATTTTTCATTTTTGAAGTTCATGAGCTAAAATAGGCCACGGAGAGAAATATGGATGTGATGGCCAATCTTCAACTACTTTCCATTCCTTCCATAGCCTAGGGGATTGAATCAGTTTCCAAAATTCTTCTATATTAAGACTTTGATGCTTTGAAGTAAATGTTATTAAATCTCTAAGATTAACAATCCCTCAATTGTGGCATCTATTGCCAAGAATCTTTTGAGAATAATGTAGTCACTAGTGTGACCATTCCAATTCTCTAAAAAAACATGACTTTGAATTAAGGTCTAGCTGGCCTGTGGCAAATTTCATATGGAAGATCTTAGAGGATGCTTGGTTTCTTCCAACATTTTCGATTGAGAAGAGTGGCCATATTGCATATACCATATTTGATTCTAGAGTTCATCTCTAACTCAAAGTCAATCCCAAAATAATTTCTCTCCCAATGCTTTGTTTAGGATCCCCAAGTCTCTCAATCGTAAAGCCCCACTCAATTTAGGATACAAAGCTTATCTCAGGATTTATATCAAAATTTCTAAAATATGGGCAACATCTACCATTAATAACTTACCTTTTACATTGACCACTATCTTTAAGTCCCTCCAGACATGAATTCAAGATAGTTTTTGAACCCAAATTTTGACAAAATTGGATCAATAGGTAAGTATAACTATGCACCCAATCACAGAAGAAGAAACTATTTAAGAAACTAAAGCAACTGCAACTGATACTGGAGTTTAAAAATTATTTGACATCAATTATTAGACCATTATATGATGGGAGGTGTGTCCTTTGTGATGTCTAAGGTCCATTGTTAGACATACATTATTAGTTCTTGG
Organism: Pinus taeda; assembly: GCA_000404065.3. NCBI lineage: Eukaryota > Viridiplantae > Streptophyta > Pinopsida > Pinales > Pinaceae > Pinus > Pinus taeda. Next base: position 76,137 of record APFE031210079.1, on the reverse strand, counting down.
TCTAAAAAATTGTAAGCCAAGGTAAATGGAGAAATCAACAACTTAACTAAAACCTTTAAAGTTGAAAATGAGATGCCATCTTGTTATTGTCTCAATCATGTTGGTATTCAGGACCATAACCTTGATTTTCCTGTGATCCAAATAGCAACATGCTTAGAGAATGTGTAACCACAAAAAGAAATCACAGAGTTTAATTAATTGTGGACACTTGTAATATTATGGCAAGACATATAAGATCAACAAATCAAAAAATCTGCACACAAAAAATAATTTGTTTGGGAGGCAAATCAACTTTGATTTTTGTTAGCAAAGAAATTATAGACCTACAGCACATGAATAGCATGAAGCAACCAAATAACAGCAACCCATTTACAGTGGAAAATACCAAATAAATAGCCAATCTAAGGTAATACCAAGTGTTTCATCTCTCATATGCGAGACAAGACACATCGACACTTAAAACATGACAATAAGGATTTCAATTATTTTATAATTTAGAAACTAGAACATTTACATGATACAAATTCAATCATACAACTAGTACTTACTAGTACTACATCAATGATGATCAAATGGCAAACACAAGAAGTTATAACCACAAACTGTGGTCTTCTCATTAAGTCTTAAAAATAAGAATGTAGAAAACATACTACATAGATATTGATTCAATGCTACTATAGATTGGAATGCCAATGGAAAATACCAAATAGCATGGACACTAGAACCATAGAAGGAATATTCTCATAGTCAATGACTATAAATAGTCCTCCTTGATGCCATAATCATTATAATTTGTGTATTACCATTGTTGTCTCATCCATCATCCTCCTCCTCTATACCTAATCCATTATATGCATTTGTTAGTGTGGAAGATGAACGCTCAAGTGGATCACCATTATCAAAAGTGACCAACTATAACACTAGTCTAGAGGGAGTGCCCTACGCTCTACACTACACTAATGAAGAAGCCCTTGATGCGGGAGGAAAGGGAGATCTCGCACGGGGAAGGAAGCCCTAACGTTGCCCTATGGAGAAGCTCTAAATGCTGCCCTATGAAGAAGCAATAATACACAACCATGGAAATGAAGGCAGAAACCCTAGCCAGAGGTTTAAGGAGAAGAGATGCCATAAACCTAGTTGCTACGCTGCCTAATGGAGATGGCACCTAAACATCATCATAGAAGAAGTGTTCTACATATGGAATGCCCTTGCTTTCATGAAAGGAAAAGCCCTTATCCTATATGCAATGATCAAAGGAAAATCCCTTATCTTATACACAATCATGAGTGAAAGAGCAATCACTGAAGATAGTTAGGAAAGGAAAAATGGATCCATGGATTCCTCATCCCTCTTCAAATTCATCAAGGGTAAAATCAAAGTAGAGTATATCATCGATATGGCACATCAGAAGCTTCTGATGGCCTACCTACAGATCACTTCAATGGGAAGTCTGGATCTCAGGGTGAAAGGAAAGGCAGATGCCTTGCTTATAATAAGTTTGGCCATTGTGCGAAAGAGTGTAAAAATGGCAAGGACACATATATTGATGAAGATAACAATCATTCCAGGGACATCTTCAATGATCGAAGGAATGACAGATAATGCAGGTCATCAAGGAAATGGCCAGCTCTTCAAGGAAAGCAAGGAACCCTAGGTATGAAGAATCAAATGTTGTTTTTGATAAGATAAAGAAGCATTATCTTTTATTGGCCCTCTCCTTTAGATTTTGTGGGAAGCTGGCTTATTGATTATAGTGCTTCAATGAAATTCATCGGATAGAAGGGTACTCTCTCGAATTTGGTAAGAAACAATCGTGGGATTATACTTAGAGTCAATGTCACCTATCTCGAAAAGGGTGTAGGAAATGTTAACCCTGAATTGAATGAGGGTAACTCGATTCATTTACAAAATCTTTTTTATGTACCTGATCGCAAGAAGAACCTGGTGTCCATTTCGGCAATGGAAGTCAAATGTTTCAGGGTGGCATTCATCGATGGAAAGGTACGTGTTTGAAAATAGAATTTTCAAAGACGCTTTTACTCATGCGTTCAACATTACCGATTTGTACCAAGTTGGAGGATGGTCCATTGGGGACCATGTTAGTTGACACATCTAGTCCATAGCACTAGAGGTCTACTTATTGTGGGGCCCTACTCGATGTGAGTCAGATGGTGACTGGGATGCATAAATTCAGAAGGAGCATGAAGGTACATGTCTGAGATGTACTGAAGGAAAATATTACAAAAGGACCATTCCCTCATGTAGCAAGTTCACAAGCATGTGTTGAAGTTTCTAAGTTTACTTAGTTAGAAACCCTCCATGCACTTTATCTGATTTATTACTACCTACTTGTTCTTTTCCTTAACAAGTTATTTACAATGTAAATACTAAAAATTAATAGTATTTCATGCTCCACATATTACAGATCAACAACTAAAAGAAATAGTAACAAACACAATATATGACACTGTTATTTTTGGATCAATGTCACCGGAAAAGCCCAATGCGGGAAAACTGGTGTAGCTATCTGAGGGCTTTATATTAAGGAATATCAGAGTACAATATACGTGTCAAAAATGGCCTACCTAATAGAGAATTTACTTAGTAGTAATACCTTAATACCTCATAGTTTCTAATGGATCTCCTAGTTGAAACCCCGGATAATCATTCTAGTAGCTCCTCAGCACAAAACTGCACTGAAACCCCAATGTCTGCCCAATCTAGACTGTGTCAGCCACTCCTTGCCAAATGTTGGCCCTGCGTCAGCCTATCTAGGCCTGTGTTAGCCCCAGGAGGCACTGCCTCAGCTCTTTGGGCCTTTGTGTCAAATACGTTGGCCTCTCTGCTGCTCTGCGCAAGACTTGGCTACCTCTACATGGCCCTGCATGTGCACTGGCTGCTCCTGCGTCACTTCCTCTAGCTACTTTACTACTGTCTCGACACTATCTCTGCCTCTCTATCTCTTTGTACTCAAATTCCCCTTAGCTTCTCTCTTCTTCACTAATTCTATCTCTCTTAGCAAACCTAACTCTAGAGAATAGAATGATTAATCATCTGGTGTGTTCTCCAAGTGACCCTCAAGCCTCCTCTTATACTTTTTTCATTGACATATCAACGACTGATATTAAGTCCCTAATAAATTATTAAGATTATATTTGGCTTGATCCTTGTCTTTTGGACCATTCTAACACAATTTCATATTAATCCACATTAATATTTTAATTTCCCTAAGTTTAAACTTAGGGTCCATACTAAAAATATTAATTATTTTAATATCTCCTAAACTGTATAGAATCTTTCCAAACCCTTTCTGGGTATTGGAGATCTAATTTGTTCCAACTCTCCACCAAATTTCATGGCTCAGGCACATCTATTGCTACCATAAATCAATAGCTTGGAACAACCTGAGGGGTTTGAGATTCATCGGGAATCTCATGTATGCAGGTGGAAGAAAGCCCTCTATGGCTTGAAGCAAATCACCCTAGGTTTGATATGAGAGTGTTAGGTCCATATAATACTAGTGATTACCCCATTACTATTGTAGATGTATCCCTTATTAACAATGTTATTCCCCTATGGTCCCCATATTTTTATCATTGTGCCCCATATAATCCCTCTATTGTTATTTTTGTGGCTTTATATTATTATTGTTAGGTCAGCTGGGTTATATTGTGACTCCTTAGACTCCTATACACAGAAAGGAGGTTTTTTCATTTGAATCATCCAAGAATTTTTCATTTGTGTAATGTAAAGGAGGTTTCCCCTCGAAGAGGCTGAATTCTAAGGCGTTGATCTCTCTTTTCTATCTTTTCGTGAGCTAGTTTCATAACATTTGGTATCAGAGCTTTGGATTCTAGGGTTTCGCTGCTCCAAATAGGTCATCATGGCATTTTCACTATAACTTTTTCTGTGATGTTTCAGAAGAAAAAAAAAATAAAAAACCTTTTGAGAAGAAATTGCACTAAACCTCGAGTTTGAATTTCAAAGATTTTTAAGCTATATTTGCAGAGATATGATCTGAGGAAGTTGGTCTTTTTGCAGACTCCTGAATTACATTCCAAAAAGGTGACCTGGGGAAAATCATCATAACATTCTCTCTCAGCATCAGATTGAAATTTTGTAAGAAGGTACAGAAAGAGGACATACTGTAGTTTCTTGTATATATTTCTCAATGCCAAAAGTTGAAACAGGGACACGTGGGACTTCATACAAGTTCGCTCTTCTGGAAAGGTCTATAATCAGGGCATCTTGGGAGATTATGCATAATTCTTTCTTGGAGAATCCAATTTGGATCAGAGAAGTGGCATTGGAAATACGACATAGAGGGCTACTATAGATCACAATTTCAGAATTGGATGATTCGAAATTATAGAGATACACCAGATTCAATATCAAGTTCCTACAAAGTGATAAAGGTGTGTAGTTTTTTTTAATTTTTTGCATAAGCTCGGTTTGAAAAATTATTTTGAAGGAATTCAAAGGGCATAGTAAAGCATTATTATCAATAATTGATGCCTTGAGGAAAGAAAATGCAAATGCCTAGTAAGCAACCTGAAAGCTCTAGCATGACTCATGAAGAAGAGGAAGAAATGCAACATGATATATCAAAATTATGAGTCCAAGTGCAATAAGTGTCACTTGCACAAAAAGTAATAGAATCTAAGATGAAAGATGTAGAAGCTAAGATGGATGGCATGGAAGCTAAGATGAATGGAATGGATGGTAAAATGGATGGCATGGATGATAAGATGGAAGAATTGAAGATAAATATGAATAAGTTTCTACAAGAAATGGTCACTAATGGTGAAAGGGTAGTAAAGGAAACTCATGATGAGAACAAAAGAAATGTTAATCATGATCCATAGACTCTAATGTTGTATCAAAGGCCCACCATATTCCAAGTATCGATATGAGGACGTTTGATGGCAAGGATCCCACAACATGGATATTACAAATGGAGCAATTCTTCGATCTCAATAATGTGCAAAACACACAAAAGGTACGTATTGCAACTTTATATTTGGAACCAAATCAGTTTGTATGGTATCAATGGCTTTTCTCTCATAGACAAATTATCACTTGGAAAATTTTTACAGAAGAATTGACAACACATTATGAGGATAGAAAAAGCAACACAATTTTTAGCCAATTGATAAGTCTCAAACAAAAGGGTTAAATAATGGAGCACATTGAGGAGTTCCAAAGGTAAAAAATATTCCAGAGAAGAATAAGATTGATGTGTTCATAGGGAATTTAGAGGATAATATCCAACATGATGTTCACCTTTGGGAACCTAGTTCATTAGAGAAGGCATTCAGGTTAGGAAGAAAAATGGAAAGCAAAATTATGGAAACTAGGAAGCATACTAATCACAACTATAAAGATGGAAGTGTTGTTACCCCTAGCCTTCCACAACCTATAAGGTTGACACCACAACAATTGGAAGAAAAAAGAGCAAAAGGGATTTCTTACAGTTGCGATAGCAAATACACTAAAGGTCATAAGTGTGTTAAGAAGAAATTATTCTACATAGATTGTGAAGAGGAAGAAGAAAAGGAGCAAGAAAGGTGAAAGGAAGAGGATATACTCCAGTAACAAATCCTAGATAAAGAAGAAATGAATCCGAACATATCTTGTAATACATTGGATGGAATTACCATTCCTCAGACCATCAAGATAGAAGGACAAATCAAGAAGAAAAAGGTAATAGTGTTGATTGATTCAGGTAGTACCCATAATTTTATTCATTATAAGGTAGCAAATAAATTGAATTACTTCCTATATCCAGCACCAGAGTGTCAAGTGATGGTTGCAAATGGAGGAACGATAAACTGCTCTAGAAAGTGCCATAACATCAAGCTATCCATGGGAGAATATGTATTGACTAGCCCAATGCTTTCCATTCCAATGGGAGGTGTTGATGTTGTACTAGGAGTCCAATGGCTACAATACTTGGGTACAATAGCTTTTAATTTTCAAGAACTTTTCATGAAATTTTCCGTGGAAGGAAAGGAATTTGAATTAAGGGTTATTGCAGGGAAACTGAGAAAGACAATCAACTCTAATGGTATGACAAAGCTTCTAAAAAAGGAACAAATAGGTGTAATTGCTCAGTTATGTTCGCTAGATGTTTCCACATCAGAATCATCTATTACTTCAGATCTCCAAAAATTCTTGGACAATCATTCCAAGGTATTTGAGACTCCCAAAGGTCTCTCACCTATTTCTGATCATGATCATGCTATTCATCTGATTCCAGGAAGTGTTCCTCCAAACATCAAGTCGTACAAATATCCCTATGCCCAAAAGAGTGAAATTGAATGTATGGTTGCAGAAATTGTAGAGGCTGGTATAATTCAACCTAGTCAAAGTTCTTTCTCTGCTCTAATAGTATTGGTGGACAAGAAGGATTGATCATGGTGCATGTTTCAGGATTATAGGGAGCTCAGCAAGCTCACTATTAAAGATAAGTTTCCCAATCCTGTCATTGATGAATTACTGGATGAATTGCATGGATCAACTTACTTCACTAAGTTGGATCTTTGTTCAAGATATCATCAAATCAGAATGAAGACTAAAGACATTCCAAAAACAGCATTTAGAATTCATGAGGGTCATTATGAATTTTTGGTCATGCCTTTTGGCCTTACCAATGCACCTTCTACA
>APFE031210079.1:38292-69262 GCA_000404065.3 Pinus taeda | reverse complement strand
GTATCTCATGAAGGAGTTAAGGTAGACCCTAGAAAAATTAAAGCCATTAAGGAATAGAAAATCCCCACATCCATAAAGAATCTGTGAGGATTTCTTGGGTTGACAGGGTATTATCGCAAGTTTGTTAAGAATTATGGGAGAATAGTAGCACCTCTAACAACATTATTGAAGAAATATGCATTCTCATTGACTCGAGAAGCAACAAAGGCCTTCGAACATATTAAAGAGGTGATGTGCCAAGCATCGGTCTTAGCTACACATGACTTCACAAAAACCTTTATTGTGGAATATGATGCTTCAGGAAATGGAATTGTCGTTGTTTTAATGCAAGATGAAAGACCCATTGTTTTTAAAGTTGTCCAATCAAGGGAAAACTTTTACACAAAGCTATTTATGAGAAGGAAATGTTGGCAATACTACATGCACTTAAGAAATGGAGACCCTACCTAATGGGAAGACACTTCAAGGTAAAAGCGGATCATGATAGCCTTAAATGGCTTTTAGAAAAAAGATTATCCTCTAAAGAGAAACAAAAGTGGGTAACAAATATGTTGGGTTATGACTTTGAAATCATCTACAAAAAAGGGAAGCAAAATGCGGTGGCAGATGCATTCTCAAGAAACGATGAGGATGTGGTAGCATTGTTGTGCGCCATTTCTATTATCTAACCAGATTGGATAAACGAATCAAGGGAGGAATGGAGGAATGATGAAGAAGTATGGGCACTTATTCTAAAGTTACAACAAGCTTCTAGTACATATGATACGTTTAGCTGGCCAAATGATTCATTATGGTACAAAGATCTCTTATACCTCTGTAAGAATTCGCAACTCAAACAAAAGATTCTTATGGAATTGCACACTTCTCCCTTAGGAGGGCACTCAGGATTTCAAAAAACTTACCATAGGGTTAAGAAGGAATTTTTTTGGGATGGCCTTAAATCGGATATTCAAATGTTTGTGGCAGAATGTTTGGCTTGCCAACAGAGTAAAGTTGAAACAATTAAGACCCCGGGTCTATTACAACCTTTAGCCATTCCAAGCCAACGTTGGGAGGAGGTTTCAATGGATTTTATCACAAGTTTACCCAAGTCTGAGGGAAAGAGTGTCATCATGGTGGTCATTGATAGAATTACCAAGTATGCACACTTTTGTGCATTATCACATCCATTTAAACCTAGTACAGTTTCTATTGCATTTATCGAAACAATTCAAAAGCTACATGGAAACCCAAAGATTATTGTAAGTGACAGAGATCCCATTTTCACTGGAAATTTTTGGACATAATTATTTTTCTTGTCTTGGTACTCAGTTAGCTCATAGCTCATCTTATCATCCTCAATCTGATGGGAAAACTGAGATAGTAAACAAATGTTTGGAAGGATATCTTCGTTGCTTTGTATCTAATAAGCAGATAGAATGGGTCAAATGGTTGCCTCTGGCTGAATGGTGGTATAACACTTCCTTCCATACAGCAACAGAAATGACCCCATTTATGGCACTTTATGGATATCAGCCACCATCCATCACATTATATTTAAGAGAAAATTCTAAGTTTCAAGCAGTGGAACATCACATCGAACATCAACAAAAGTCCTCCAACTCTTAAAGGATAACCTCGTGTTGGCATAGAATAGAATGAAACAACAAGTAGATCAACATCATAGTGAAAGAAGTTTTGATGTAGGTGATTGGGTACTCCTACGACTACAACCATATAAACAAATGTCCCTCAAGCAAGCTAAGAAGGATAATAAACTATCACCAAAGTATTATGGTCTGTACAAGGTGTTGCAAAAGATTAGTACTATCACATACAAATTGGAGCTTCCTGTAGCATCTCGAGTGCACCCATTTTTCCATGTTTCATGATTAGAGAAGGCTATAGGCGACAAGCTCCCAGTTCAAACAATATTGCTACAACTTGACGAGGAAGAAAAAACTAGATTGGAACCGGAAGCAGTCACAAAAACAAGAACTAGACAGCTACAAAATCGATCAATTTCGGAGTATCTAATCAAGTGGAAGAACTTCTCCACTGAAGATTCCACATGGGAGGATGAGAATTTTATATAGAAGCTTCCAAAACTACTCAAGCGTTGATGACAACACATTTTTTGAAGGAGAGGGGCATGTTAGGTCCCTATAATACTAGTGATTACCCCATTACTATTGTAGATGTATCCCTTATTCACAATGGTGTGCCCCTATGGTCCCCATATTTTTATTAGTGTGCCCCATAGAATCCCCCTATTGTTATTTTTGTGGCTTTATATTATTATTGTTAGTTCGACTGGGTTATATTGTGACTCCTTAGACTCCTATATATAGAAAGGAGGTTTTGTCATTTGAATCATCCAAGAATTGTTCATTTGTGTAATGTAAAGGAGGTTGCCCCCTTGAAGAGGTTAAATTCTAAGGTGTTGATCTCTCTTTTCTATCTTTTTGTGAGTTGGTTTCATAACAGAGAGGATTGATAATTGTCAGATGAAGTTGAGATTCACTAAGAGTGAAGCCAATCCAGAACATTGTCTGAAGATTGTGGATGATAGACCTCTCATACCGGCACCTTCTAAGAACGACCTATTTCTGATAGGTGCAAACCCTCTCACTTGAAAAAGTAAGAGGGAGTTGGATTCTAGATGTGGAATGGTAAGCTGCAATATCATGACTATCTCGAGGATCTTAACTTTCAGAAGTTATATTATGATGATGTCGAACAAGATTTGGGAAATGCCTTTAAGTTTCATAAACTCATTCGCATTGATTTTATTGGTGAACTTTCATCTGTATATATGTTTTGCATTTAGCATGGTGAGATCATATTTAGTTGAGCCTCACTGGATTGGTGCCAAGAATATTTTGAGATATATTTGGGGCACAATCTTTCATGGATTGAGATACACTGCCTGAACTATGAAGTTGCATCATTATTTGAATGTTGACTGGGCATGCAATGGGGAGGATCATTAGAGAAATTCTCAGTGCTAGTTCTCTTTGGATTCTGCTTCGACACCATGGATGAGAAATAATTAGAATTCAGTTGCTATATGCACTGCCAAGACTGAATACATAGCTACGAGTATGATCTCGTGTGAAGCTGCTTGGTTGTGGAAGCTCTTCAGTGTGCTATTTGTACACATGATGAATACCACTGTGATCCTCTATGACAACTAGGGGGGGATTGATTGTTGAGGAATCTTGTATTTGATGATTGCTCCAGTAGATAGACATCAGATACTACCTTATCTAGGATATGGTAATTCAATGAGAGAGGAGGCTCCATCGCATTGAGACTAATGTACAGGTCGCAGACATTTTGTCAAATCCCAGGGAAAATGTCAAATTTGTGACTTTCCAAAACAAATTGGAGTCGTTGAGAGACCTTTGTATAAGGGTCCTACATGTTACATGCAATGAGCTCTAGAAGATTTGGGGGGCTTGGGGTACTTACTGGAGCAACACACAACCATAGGGCAACTCACCCTCCCCTAATGGTGCACTATGTACAAGGTGAATAGCTTACCCTTCCCCTGTGATACCTCGAGGTGACTTTGGGATATGATGATTCATTCCCCTGTGATCCAGGATGATGAGTTCTCCTGTGGGACAGATGATCAGTTCGCCTATCGAGGCATCCTACCCATGCAGTCTGAGAGTCATTAGAAGTACCTCTCATCTGATAAATGAGCAGGGAAATGGGGTTAGGGACAATAGTAGTACTATCGAGGGATCATAGTAGTACTATCAATGACAACAAGATGTATGGTGCAACAATGGTGTAGCAGTATGGACAACAAGATGTATGGTGCAAAAATGGTGTAGCAGAATGGAAAACAAGATGTATGGTGCAGTAGTATGGACAACAAGATGTATGGTGCAATAGTAGGACAACAATGATACAGCAATGGGACATCAAAGGCAACTTGGTACAGTATGGTGCAGCATATGGTACAAAAATGAGACAAAAATAGTCAGTGGCATATAGTGCACAATGGGACAGCAATGGTACAATGGTACAACATAGGACAACTATTATTTAGTGCAGTAAATTCATGGTGCTATTATGGTATGGCAAAGCACAACGAGACAGCCATGACATTCTGCAGTAGTGGTAGAATTGGACATCCATGACATAGTGCAGCAGTGGCACAATGAGACAGCCATGACATAGTGCAACAGTGGCACAACAGGACAATCTCGTCAAGAGGTGTAGGATTGATCTAAAGATGACCTGATTCCAATGTGTATTCATGGAGATATGAATGTATTTGTGTTATGTAACAATTTGTCAAGGAATTCCAGTAACGAAATTACCCCCATCTATCGTCAATGTTTTATTATAAATAGAAGAGGCTTTCAAGTCATTTTGTACACACACTTAACTCTTGATCTCTCTCCACTTGTTTTGGGTTTTGTCGGCAAGAGACATCTAGATGGTGAAGCCCTAAATGCATGAGATAGGCTCGCCATAGTCAAGAAGTATTCTATACGTTTTCGTAATAGAGATATGATGCCCTAACCGCAGTCCAAACTAGGAGTTGAAGTTCTTGTTCAATTGTGCACTAATCCGCTATCAAGGGAGAGCTAATGCTACCCTAAATGCTGTCTTAAAGGAAGGGTCATAGCCATAGTCTTGGAGGAGCACTAGTTGTTGTAAAATTTACCCTAGCCACAAGCCTTATATGTTGTCCTAAAGGGATTAAATCATAGTGAAGAGAGGCTCCTTTGCTCTCCCAAAAGAAGGCTCTTCATCACAATAAGGAGGCTTCCATACGTTGTCAAAGGAAGCTTCAAAAGAGCCCTAGCTTTAGTCTTCTATTCACAGCTAAGATGCAGTCAAAGGGAGCCTAAATGAACCCCTAATCCACAATAAGAAAGAGGCTCAATATGCAGTCCTAAAGGATGTGTTTTAGGTGTTTCTCAAGTAAGGAGACTTAGCACGTCTTAGCGATAGTCCTGAAGCCAAACTACATTGAAGGGAGAAGTCTCTACAACTGTCTTATGAGGAGGACCTATATGTTATCAAAAGAGGTTCTAACTAGCAATTAAGGAGGGCTTTAATACGCTGGCTAGAGGAACTATAAACCAATATAAAGGAAGGCTTCACAGTTATGATGAGGTCCTAAGCTACAGCAACAAGATACCCCAATCCGCTGATGGGAGGAAGCCCCAATAGCATATCGAGACTTGAAGGATTAGCATAGTATTTCAGTGGCAAAACGATGATGACAAAATTGTGATTGAAACTATTCCTAAAGAATGTTTATAAGGTTGGTAACCTACAATCATATTATATTAATGAAATTTGTCCTAGACCAAAGTTTAGATCAACACACTTAGATTGAGTCAAGTCCTTGTAGGACTTATACTACTGCATTGATATTATTTGTTGACTGAAGATCAGAGGCCAGATTTGCTGCTGGGCTAGGCCACATGCCATAGCCAACAACAAAGGTATTGACTTGAAAGCGTGATAATTTTGGAGTTGCACCTCGAAGTCATGCATTGGTTATTGTGTGAAGGGAGAGGATTGAATGTTGATGCCATATCTCATAAAATAGTTATAGCTAGTGCAGCAAGTAGTTATGAGTGTTTTTGGTAGTTGTATTGGGTCAAGGGTTGACCATGGTCGACTCAATTTGACGAGCATCCTATTGGTGCCATATGGATGAACTTCAAAAGAAGGTTCTGTCTAGTTTGACCAACATTGACTTCTCTGGTCAAAGGTTTTCTATTGCTATCATAAATATGAATTTTGTATATTTCTACTATCTCTATATTGAAATATTGAGGATCATAAGAAGATTTGATCAAGGGTTTCCCCACATTGGGGTTTGTCCTTGGCAAGCAACACATATAGTGTCCTCTTATATTGGCTTGTTTTCTACAATTTATGTTTATGTTATATCTGGATTTCACTATCATGTTAAATGTGATTGCTAATCTGGAATTGATTTTGAGTTAATATGGAAAATTGAAGTAAATTTGCTCTAAGCATAGAACATACCTAAAAGTAGCAATAATCCTTTGAGTTCCATTATTGATTGAGTGTACCTCTTGAATTGAAATTGGGTTAGGTAGCTAAATATAAACTTTGAGTTTTATTCCAAGTCTGGGTACTTGTCTATGATTTATGGCACACATGCAAACCTTGAAAGTGTGTGAATGTGCAAGAATAAACTCCTAGGATAAATACCCATTTGATTATAAGGACTTCTCTTACATTGATGTGAAAGTGTGAGCAAGGAAATTTGCAAATATCTTAACACAAAGAAACAAGCAATCACATTCCATTAAAATGCACTTAACTTTACATATGCCCAAAAGTAGAGGAAATAACTAAGCTAGAATCCAATCCAAGAAAATGCCCCATATTATCATCCTATGCTTAGTAATTCTTACAATGAAATGGGTTGGGTATGTGGTTAAAGTTTGTACAATAAAAAAGAAAGAATCTAAAGGTATCCCTAACAATCTGAAGAGGCAATAGAATATTAGTTTACGAAGTCAATATAATAATGTAGCACATATGGAATCATCTTGATATTGCTGCCTTGAGTTTATTGGCTATTTCACTTGTCAAAGTGAAGGATATTCCCTTCGATTATGTATATACAATGGGCCAGTATCTTGAGCACTGAGGAATTAGATGAACCCAATTGATTTTATCTCTCTAGAGGTAGCACTAGTCTATTCTAGCTATGTAAGTGTCATTTAATGAGGTTGCAACTTTTCACATATTACAAAAATACATGAATAAATGGCAAGCTCATAAAAAACCACACAAATGGCAATTGTTTTCCATTAAGAAGAATCTATATACCCCTCTCAAGGTCCTGCAAGGCAAGGACATGGACTGAAAAGAATATATATACTCTTCTCAAAATATTCCTAGTTCTCGAAGTCGTACCTGAGCCTCAAGAACTTAACAGTTGCAAAGCATTGAAACCGATATTCTTGTACTCTGGTTTTCATCATATGATTAAGACAATAAAAAAATACACAAACATATGTATCCTATTGATAAAATTGGTATACCCCTATCATCATTATACCCCCATCAAGGTCTTGCAATGCAAGATCGGCTAGATTCACCCAGTTTTGGGTTGCAGTGTAGATATCCGTATACTGCTCAGCCACAACCAGTATTTTTTCCTTCATCACTATCTTAGCAAGTGAAGAAGTGCCAACAACAAAATTTATATGATTTTTTGGAAGGTTAATAAGTTATACGACAGGATGTAATGATTATCGCTAGAGTGGGAGGAAGCTGCTATGGTCCCTCTTGTGCATATTTTATACTTTCCTCATTCTACTATGGTCCCTATCTCTTCTACTTCCATCTCTGCAATTCAAACATTTGTGTGTGCGATCACAAATCTTCCCCATCCATAGACGAAATGGCCAGCCTTCACTCTACTCTCTACAAAAGAGATCTAATTTGTCAAGGTTTTTAACCCAAAGGATCCCTCTCCCCTAATGATTCATATGATATGCCCTAAGCATAATCATAACTTTACAAAAAACTCAAAGTGGAGGGTCCCCTCCTTAATCTCCACTAAAATCGGCACTTGGTGTACGTGTGCCCCCTCTTGATCAATCATCTCCTCAAACCTTTGATTTGATGTGAAAACAACAAAATCAATTCAGAGGAAGTGTAGGTGCCTTTGAATTCATCCACCAATTTTCAGTTATGATGGGCATGTGAGAAATGTCAAAGATGATTGCAGGGTAGGAACTAATCAGGGAAAACGCTTTTATAACCAAAGAAAGTGGGATGGGATGCCTCGGCAAAGAAATGCCCTCCAAATACTAATACTAATGAAAACTACTGTGCCCTCCATATAATGGAAAAATGATTCAAAAGAAATTATTTTTGAGTTGAGGAGGTGACCCTAGGAACAACTTTTGTGCCCTCTATACCATCAAAAACCCCAAGAACAACTGTTGCGCCCTCCATACAATTGAAAAATGATTCAAAAGAAATTATTTTCAAGCTGAGGAGGTGACCCCAGGAAGAACTAAGGAGGTGCATGAGGAGGATACAGAGGAGGCTATAGAGGAGGTAGGAATGGCACTAGAGAGGATCCAGAAGCTAAAAGATACATGAAAATTTTGCCTACAGTTTCTACACCCTATCTTCAAAGAGCTATTTTTTATGAAAACAAACAAAAAGCTAAAACACTTACATGTTTTAAGCAAAAACTATGGAAGATTGGCCTCACAAAAAAAAAGCAGTAAATGCAGAGCTGGTAAAACTGTCTTGGCTATTTCTCCTCAAAGCACACTGATCTGTCTCCTCAAAAGTTTCCCAAATTGTTGAATACCAAATATTTGGAGCCTAACTTGCCAAATATCATATAATATTATAAGCCAGTTGGTTCAGAAAATAATCTTTCCTCCTGGGTGTGAACCCTGATAGTGACACCTTAATCAATCGTTGGAAGAGGATGTTCAGGTGGTGGGACTTCAAATAAAGGAGATAAGAACAACTGATTCAAGCCAAGCCCAGCCAAGGAGATAAGCGAAATTTTAAATTTTCCCACTAAATTTTAAATTTTCTCATAGAAATGTTTGAAAAGTCTTCTTCATAATATTTTTTTAAAGGTTCATTTGCCAGCAGTTCTATTAATTGTTTTTTCCCACAAAATTTTAAATTTTCCCATAAAATTTTAAATTTTCTTACAAAAAATGTTTGAAAAGTCTTCATCATAATAATTTTTTAGATGTTCATTTGCCAGCAATTCTATTAATTGGCACTTTTATTTTATTAATACAAACCATATAATATTAACTAACATGTGCATCCTATAAATTATATAAACACACATTTGCATCCTAGAAACTATTCACCTTAGAGGCATTGGGAGGTGGTTTTGTACAATGTGCATAGTTTATATTGTTGCTAAACCTTAAAAACCATTCAGAGGCCCTAGGATGATAATGGTTTTTCTTCTTAGATGATGTCCAAGGCCCCAAAAAAAGTCGTCCTTGTTGGGAAAATCCTCACATTAACACCCATACAATATTTATATACCTATGGTTTACAATGATGGCAAATAGTGCTCCTCATCACCTAATTGTGCAAAAAGCCCCAACTAACATAGTCTAGGTTAGATGTCCTCGATATTAACATATTATCCTCCATTATCCATTAGCTCATGGAGATATATGGTTCAAGGAATCTCACTTGATGGTTAGGGACTATAGTCCCTCAAGAGGTCAAATTTCGAGCTAACTGTATTAAGGACACCTCAAGGTCAGCCAACATTAATGCAATGTATTAGTTGTTTGTACATAGACCTCTCAAAATGTCACAATATTGGGTAGTAGACATTAGTAAGTAGGACACTAGTCACCAACACAAAACCTTGATAACAATAGAGTAATGATGTGGTGAGTGGATGTGGACCTCGGGATACCGCATGTGAATTGTGTGACAATTGATTTGACATGCTAATGTCTCATTATGATGTGGCACCAATGTGGGTCTAGATGACATGGAATACTAATGTGTCAAGTGATGTGGCATGTTGGCATGGCAATGGAAGGTTGACTTGGAAACGAGGTGCTGTATAGGTGGTAACCATATAACGACAACGTGGATGTTGGGCTTTTGGATGTTAAGATATCAACTAATTAGTATCAATGACACTCTTTGTCCTCTTCCCGAGGGCTTGATAGCTTGACCATTGGCCTTTCAAGATATTTGGTATTGAGAAATTAGGGCTTCAATCTACAAGCTCATTTGTATGTTAGGTGTCAAGTCTCGAGACAGTAAGTATGTATACAACATTAGGGAAAATCATGTGTTTCATGTGAATTTGGGCAAGCTTAGAAGTCAAGTTGCAAACTACTACAAGTGTCGTTATTTTTCTACAAGAAACAGTGTAATGTGAAGGTGAATATGCTAAATGTGATATTGGATGGAAATGATGCTAAGGAGAAGTTGGAAAATTGAAAATTGCACCTATCCAATGCATCAAAACAACTTGTGGTAGGGTTAGCCTAACAAAATGCAAGGTTGTAGTGTTTCTTGTAGTTGCAAAATAGAGTAGAGTGTAAGACACAATGAATAATACATAATGAACAAAAAATTAAAAATAGTAATGGAAATGAACTAAATTCAAAGTAAAAATTCTATATAACTAATGTGACAGTGCTACAACTATCATCAACAAATGTTAAGATAATCTGCAAGAAAAAATTGCTCATAAACTATCTGAATAAACATGCATGAAAGTAATGTTCATAAATATTTTGTAGACATAAAAGAACGAGTGAACAGAAATGATACAAGAGGGATATTGACCACCTAGGTTGGGCCTTAACACAAGGAAACTTAAAAACCTTAGAAGAAAGCTAAACTAAGATCTGAAATCAAATATCACTTCGATTAGCAAAAATGTTGTTTGTACATGACAGAGTTACAAACAATGCTTATAATCTAAACCTCTCATATTATTCACATGCTTTTCTATGATTTTCTTCTAATCCTATTATGTGACTGGAGCCTATTGTTTGTACAAGTGGAGAGGAGCAAAACTCCTTGAGTGGAGGATTGCTTTCCCTCCAAAACTCAATAAAAACCTAGATCTTGTTTCCTGGATCACCATGTAGCAATAGTAAGGAGGATTTACTATCCTTATGAAGTCGTGTTGGGTTTATTTTGTAGAAGGTAGTAGGCCCCACAAATATCCCTAGATGATTGAATCTCTTTGAAATTTCTGTAGAATCCATTCAAATATTACACAATAATGTTAGGCACATAAAGTATGAAAAATATCTTGGACTCTCCTAAGAACTCATTAAGCTAGGAAAGTATTATTAAGTGAAAAAAATTAGGTTCAATATAGACTTTATGTGCCTAGGAGTCGTTAGAAAAACCTTTTGGAAGACTCATCACA
This sequence comes from Pinus taeda, assembly GCA_000404065.3. Classification (NCBI taxonomy): domain Eukaryota; kingdom Viridiplantae; phylum Streptophyta; class Pinopsida; order Pinales; family Pinaceae; genus Pinus; species Pinus taeda. The sequence goes on along the minus strand of APFE031210079.1, from coordinate 58,353 downwards.
TATATTAATTGAGAAGAAAAATTTTGAATTTATCAATTACTATGCAATTTAATATATTTTATACTTAATATTAATTTAAAATTTAAATATAATCCTAGTGTATTATGTTTGGCATAAGAAAATAATATGAATTGTTATCAACCAATTTCCTCATATTTATTTGTAGTCATCATTATGTTTTTTACCCTTTGCATATATTGGGCCCTTCATTTTGAGCTTGTTGGAGCACGAACATTGGTTCAACACTAGGAATATGCCTCCTCCATTCATTCTTAGTGTATTGTTTGGTGTTGAGAGCATTAGATTAGTCTTTTCTAACCAACGTCCATACTTTTTGTATTGTTTGGTGTTCAAAGCATCAGATTAGACATTTCTAACCAACATCTATATATTTTTTCTAGAATATTTCATTCCCTAGAATTTTTTGGTATTTTTTTCTCAAAAATATATAGTAGAAAAGTTCTCTCATCACACATCAAACCAAAAGGATTCAAAAAAACACACACTTCTATGTACAAGGTACAATCACAACTCAATCAAAACAATCACGTTAATGTGTGTCTATTTTGGACACAAGAAAAGGATTATTATACATGAACTCATGGAGGAGTTGATGTACCATATGGTGTCCTATGATGGTGCCATGCCATACAAATTTTAATTAGGAGACTCCTAAAGATTGATGATAATAAGGAAAACCTAGAATCATAGTGTTATTAGGAATAACCAAAGGACATAAAAAGTGAGTTTTCTTGTGAGCTACTGTGGCTCCATGGCAGGGAACATGAAGACATAAAGAGGTCACAACAAGAAACTCATTGAATGATGGATGTGTGTTGGACAATTCATTGGAAAGTTTAACATTAGAAACCAAAAAAATTACTTGGTCCAAGGGTGCCACTTCCAAGGATGGCTGAGAAAATGCCCCCTAGGTTAATTCGAGAATTAGTTTACCAATCTCTACTTTTTCCCATTTGGGGAGACTAGAGGTATCAAGATGCATAATCTCCCTAGGATTGTCAATCGGTGAATCCATGACCTCCATGATATATTTTTCAGAAGGAGATTTGCCATTAGGGAGTCATGTTCAATAGGGAAAGTTACAACCCATGTGGTAAAATGATCCTAGTCATGTACCAAGGGATTTACCCGTCCAATAGTTATCAATAAGGATTTGTGCTACATGAGGCAGGACTGAAAATCCTCTAAGGAAGACATGACATATGATGCTTCGACTAAATCTTCAATAATACTATAATGTTGGAAAGCCCGAACATCGGGATTGTTTGTTAACTTTTGGACTACACTGTTAGGTGGGTGATATAGCAGTTCTATAGGCTTATCTGATGTGAGAGATCTAGTGGAAGCAAAAGGGGTGGTCAAGTCCTTAGAAGTAGAACTTGACTCAGGAGGGTCATATGATTTTTCTCTCATGGTAAAATGAATGTGAGAATTAACATGAGGATGAACGCATTGTTATTAGGACCATATTACCATTTCCCTGCATTACCCCTAGGAGGAGATGGAGAATCTTGTACAACCATTTGTTTTTATGGCAACACTTTCGATGGATTTTACTCATTGTTAACTAGATTTATTATTTCTTTGTGACTAAAGTTGAAAAGTGGAAATACAAAATATTTAATAAATGAGTAAATATTATTTCAAGGGCGTTACCAAGCATATTGCTTGAGGTTGTATATGAGACAAGTATATATTGCTAGAAGAATAGAGATTGAAAGATAAAAAGTGTAGCAATAGGCATCAACACATAACATGAAAAATTTCGTACACTTTTCAATAGGAATTAACCACTATAGGGAAATAAACATTGTCCATACAACATACGTGGAGAAAATATTTGCTTTGTAGGTGTTGTATTGACATGGCTTAGGAGCTTATACATGGTCCATGAACATTATCTTACACCTCATTTGGGCCCTCAGGGACTAGTTTTCATCCTTGAAAAATGTTCACGGGCCTAATAACCATCCCTTAGATGGTCTCCATGAGTACCACTAGGCCAACTATTCACCATAGAGGCATTGGGAGGTGGTTTTGTACAATGTGCATAGTTTGTATTATTACTAAGCCTTAGAAACCACTTGTACTAGGCCCTAGGATGATAATGGTATTTCTCCTTAGATGATGTCCAAGGCCCCAAACAAAGCCATCCTTGTGGGGAAAAATTATCCTCACATTAACACCCATACACCATCTATATACCTATGGTTTATAATGATGGAAAAGAGTGCTTCCCATCACCTAATTGTGCAAAAATCCCCAACTAACCTAGATTCCATGTTAAACATGTCCTCGATATTAGCATATCACCCTACATTATCCATTATCTCATGGAGATAGAGGGTTCAAGGACTCTCACTTGATGGTTGGGGACTATAGTCCATTGAGAGGTCAAATATCGGGCTAACTATATTAAGGACACATCGAGGTCAACCAACACTAATGCAATGTATTAGTTGTTGGTACATCAACCTATCAAAATGTCACAATATTGGGTAGTAGACATTAGTAAGTAGGACACTAGTCACCAACAAGAAACCCTGGTATCAATAAAGTAATGATGTCGTGAGTGGGCATGGATCCAGGGATACCACATGTCAATTGTGTGGTAATTGATTTGACATGCTAATGTCTCGTTATGATGTGGCACCAATGTGGGTCTAGATGACATGGCATACCAATGTGGCAAGTGATGTGGCGTGTTGACATGGCAATGGAAGCTTGACTAGGCACCGAGGTGATAACCATATAACAATGACGTGGATGTTTGGCTTTTGGATGTTAATATATCAACTAATTAGTATTAATGACACTCTTTAGCCTCTTCAGAGGGCCCAATTGCTTGATAGCCCGACCATTGGCCTTTCCATATATCGAGTATTGAGACATTAGGGCTTCAATCTACAAGCTCGTTTGTATGTTATGAGTCGAGTATCGAGACAATAAGTATGTATAGAGCATTAAGTGTCCTGGGGGGATAGGGGCTTAGTGATCCGGTAGATGGATAAGGTAGATGATGGAAAGGTAACTGTGTTAATTGATAACCCATTGTTTGCTTATGTGAAGACCGAGTAAGCAAGTTTTATACTAATGTGATATTTCCCAAGTGGTCGATAGTGGATATAATATCCAAATTAATTGACTAGGTAAGCTATCATGGAAGCTGATAGGCCATTTTATAATGGTGGCACATGGGAAAAGGGTTGCCACGTGCTTGACAAGAAGCAAATAAATATGTATAAGAGAGAAGTTACAATATAAACTTAAATAATACCAAAGGTCAAACAAAACACCTTTTCTTAGACTATATAAAATGAGAATTTGTAAAGAAGAAACTAGGATCCCATCTTATTGTTTATATCATTGCTAAAATGAACATGGCCTGATTATTTAATATCTCTTGTAATGGAACCAAAGTTATGTATCACATGAATAGTTGTAGGTAAGAATTCCTATAAATGATCTTGATTACTATGTCAGATATTGAAATCTTTAATTTCACAAATAGTTTCATCATCTGTAATAGATCAAATAACTATGACTTTATGCAACACTTTTGATAGATTTTACTCATTCTTAACTAGATTTATTATTTCTTTGTCACTGAAGTTGAAAAGTGGAAATACAAAATATTTAATAAATGAGATTAAATATTATTTCAAGGGTGTTAACTAATTGCTTAAGGTTTTATATGAGACAAGTATATATTGCTAGAAAAATAGAAATAAAAAATAGTTAACAAATTCCTAAATTCCTTATTTGAATAAAAAAAATCTCTACTTTTAATTTTTTTAATAATTACTAAATTCTGTATTTGAATAAGGAAAAATCTCTTTCTTTTTTTCTTTTGATAATCTAAATTTATATGTAAACAATAATAAAAAAATATAAAGTAGATTTTTCACTACATGCATATTGAACTTTTACTTAAAATTCTAGGATCCCATCTTATTGTTTATATCATTGCTGAAATGAACATGGCCTAATTATTCAATATCTCTTGTAACGGAACCAAAGTTATGTATCACACGAATAGTTATAGGTAAGAATTCCTATAAATGATCTTGATTACTATGTCACATATTGAAATCTTTAATTTCACAAATAGTTTCATCATCTGTAATAGATCAAATAACTATGACTTTAGGCAACACTTTTGATGGATTTTAGTTATTGTTAACTAGACTTATTATTTTTTTGTCACTGAAGTTGAAAAGTGAAAATACAAAATATTTAATAAATGAGAGTAATTATTATTTCAAGGGTGTTACCAAACTTATTGCTTGAGGTTTTATATGAGACAAGTATATATTTCTAGAAAAATAGAGATAAAAAATAATTAACAAATTCCTAAATTCCTTATTTGAATAAAAAAAATCTCTACCTTTAACTTTTTTAATAATTACTAAATTCTATATTTGAAATAATTCCTTACTTGAAATAAGGAAAAATCTCTTCTTTTTTTCTGTTAATAATTACTAAATTTATTATTTAACATAAATAAAAAAAATTAAAAATTAGATTTTTCATTACATGCGTATTGAACTTTTACTTACAATTCCATTCCAAATACCATTTTTTCCATATATAAAAATATGCATGATTTTTTAAAATTTCATATTTTTCATTCATATCATGTGACCATTCGAAATACCATTTTTTCCATATATAAAAATGTACATGATTTTTTAAAATTTCAGATTTTTCATTCATATCATGTGACCAATTCACAATCATGATATCTATCTACATGCATGATTTTCTCAGTAAATATAGGCTATTGATGTAGGTGAAAGTAGTTAGTAAACTAAGTGTTGATTCCCACTCCACCATTTGCTATCTAATTTGATCTCATCAGTAAGTTCGTGCTCTAATGAATTAATAAATATGGCAGTTCTAACCTGGTAAATTTACTTCCATTAATGCACCCAGCTAACCCTTAAAATCAATAAGGTACGGAAGTTTACAAATTCACAAGCACGATATTTACATGCAGGGTTTTGTTTGATTTTCAAAAGAACAAATCTTCAAATTTACAAGCAACACAAGTTTTTGGTTCAGATTTTTACTGGTTCAAATTTTTCCCTTTTCGAACTGAGAGTTCATGCAAAATACATGCTTTTTCCTACTTCTGATTGTAATTTTGATTACCTTTGTGCACTTTTTTTAAATAGTTTCTGCGATGTATTTTTAATATACTCTGTTTTTCTGTTAATGAAAAATACTTTTACACAGAATTTGTCCATCCTGGGCTATAAGTATTTGCAATTTTCTTAGTTGATATAGGTTGGTTTGATCGCTTTGTTTAGTCTTATTAGTTGATACCCATGCAGATAGCCTCCCGGATTGCGCTGGAAAGTTGTGTATTTTAAAGAGACTAGGCAATGGGAGAGGAATTTGAATCATTATGGGATTGATTTTGTACTGTGGTTTTAGAATTTCCTTGTTTTTTATTTTCATTGAATAACAAATTTTGGTTTGAAACTAAGCAATAGTGGGTATTTCCTCCCTCACTTTTTCTCATGAAAATTTCAAAGAGTCCTCAAAAAGATTTAGGGCATCAGCTACGGCCTCCCAGTCATCCAAGTTTCCATCCTCATCCTCACTTACAAATCCTAAATAGCTACTACTACTGCTACAATCATGATATTTACTAACTGACCTATTGAGTTGTGGGATCAATAAATGAGAGCAATGACATAAAATATAGGGGTGAAAGAAAGGTCCACCAAGTGGGAATTAGATGCTTACTTGAAGATCACCCTGCTTCTCGGATGCTCCTAATTGATTTCCATATTTGTTTGAGGTGTGTAATGCATCGCCTATCTACCTACAGAGTTCAAGTATTCAGAAAGATGGCCTATGATATAGATAGGGATGCATCTACACAAAAGAGTGTATAGAGTAAGGCCACTGAGACCCTTCATTTGAAAAAAGCATACTGAGGCCCTCAGAGGTTAATGTTTGACTCGTGGTTTTTGTGTTTGACTCTCTTTTTAGCTAGTGGCTTTCTGTTAGTAATTGGATGGTTTGTAGAACTGTCCAGTTTTGACAGCTTATTTTGTAATATTTTACTGATTGATAAAATTTAAACTTGACAGAGTTGTGGGTAGGAATAGAATCATACTAAATGAATGTGAACAAGGTGCTCAATGATTGTTTTCATTTTGCTAATTTTTTTTGGAACTAGTTTAAGTTTCAACTTAATTTAACAAATAGTCAGATTAAAAGTTGGAAGTTGGATCCTCTTGAAGCATATATCTAGATCCACTTTACTTTGTGGATTGGTTAAAAGAAAATCATTGGCAAATAGGTCAAAGAGATACACCCTCATTGATTAGATATGGGAACTCTCTCCATATTGAAAGAAATAATAGCAATGTCCTCCAATTTATAGTTAAATACCTGCCAACTTATTTTTATTACTACCAAAACAATTTAAAGTTAAAATACTTGCTTTTATACGTGTGAACACTGGGTTTGGAAAATGAAATTGACTAAATCATGAATGAAACCCTATGCTCAGATAGACATATTGCATGTAAACATCAAGCATATCTTTCTTCTTTTAAGTTAATCTAAATTTCCAACGAAAAACAATCTGCAATTTTTTTATTTATATGGATAAATTATACCACATCAAATGTTTGTGCTAATGTTAGTGCTTAAGAGTATGATTGATCATTTGTGTGTTTTTTATTACTTTTTAGCATCTATTTCTCATTTTGCTAGTTTGATGACATGGCTTGGCCATCAACCTTTGGTTGTATCAATGATTGATATTCTTATTCTTGCACATTTCAAATTCATTGAACAACAAAAGTATATTTTTAATAGTTGTGGTATCTGCTCATTGATAAACAGAAATATGTGGCAAGGTTGAAATTGATAACAGTCTTGTACTATTAATAAGAGGCAGGGACAAGGACATTTCTACGCACTCTCATGTATCCAAATAGAGCAGTATCTAACAACAAAATCTATATCTAAAAATAGGAGGAAACTTGCACAACTATTAAAAGTAGCGCATCTACATATACACATGTCTACAAATAGAAAATTGCTCAGAACTAGAAACTAGTCCAGATTGTAGCTAATTTCCATAAACTGAATAGAATGTGTTCCTTGCCATATTCAAAATTCTTTCAATGAACCCTAAGCTCTCGAATGACTCGTTAATAATGAAAATTAATTCTGCTTCCTTCACCAACATTTGAATAAAGTATGGATGGCTGGGCATCGTAGCTTTTATTTCCCGCAACACCTCCAGTCTCCTACAATTGTCCACATAGTAACTTGGCACATCAAAAATTGACCCATTTTCTTGGCGAATGGATTTGTACTCATTTGGATGTGAAACACTCAAAAGCTTGTGCTGGTGCAAGGCAATATACCACTCCCTTTTCATAGGCTTCAATATTTCAAAATCTCTCAGAGCTATTAACACAAAATATGGTATCTTGGGTACCATTATTGTTTTCAAATTTGCATCTATTACAGTAGTAGTCATGAATGCCCAATTCTTTCAACATCTGCTTCCTTTCTAAAAAGGGGTGGATTGAAGAGATGTAAGGAAAAGTGATCTCATCACCAACTTTCATATCCCTCAGTGCAATCACGAACATGGAAAACTTAATAGTAAATGTAAGTGCCCATACTACCAAAAGATCTAGGAGCCATTCCTGGTGCTATAATGACTGGAAAAATTACCAACTTCTAATAAAAAGGGTGTTAAGAAATATACACAATTTTTTGAACATCGAGTGAGAAGAAACATGTCCCATAATGCAATAAATTAAAATGTCAAGAAGATGAAAACCTATGTGAAAAATGGTCAATATTAATACATTTTATGTGAGAGTTAAAATATCATATCTAGCATTTAATACAACCTTGTAAAGAATGAAAGTCACAATTTACCAAAAAGGAAACTAGCTCTATCCCAACTTATCCTTGAGTAATGGATTGTGCATAGCTCATATTTTCATTACAGCAATTAAAATTTTAGAACAAAGCTAGAAGTAATCGTAAAATACACCATCCTAAATATGTGCAAGAATTTCAAATTCAGACAAAAACTATAGTTGATCTAGAAATGACCCACTCGCTAAGAATAAGCATATTTATGTCCAAAAGACCATCACTAACATACACAGCCAAAACCAAAAACCTTAAAATTTTTAAGTGTCCATGAGACTTTAGTTTGTCTAATCAATGATATACATTAAATACTTGATCATGTATAATTGGAACTTGACATTGTAAGTCCTGTAGATTAGCACAAGTTCAGTATTGTACTTATGAAAAGCGAATATAAGGTGTGGAATGTTAGTAGTTGCGTGCAAGATAAAACTACGCTCATAGTTTCCTACAAAGGATTCCCTTCTAATTTTTGCCATTAGACATTGTATCAACAAAATTATGTATGCAGATCATTTGCTTAAAACTTCAAATTTTAGATAATGTACACATAAAACAAAGAGAAAGAGAGATGATAATAATCAGTGTTGAAAAAATCTACAAATTATTCTGATATTTCCAATTTCTCCTGAGTTTTTTGGGGTGCCAATGTTTCCAATATTGTCTGAGCTTTTAGTCCAGGTTTATGTGTGCTGATATTTTCAAATGATTTCCAATATCTTCCTCTATATTTCAGATAAGTTTATTTATGAAGCATTCGCAATATATTCCCTTTGCAAGACTGATAATGATATAAAATTTATTATTTTGAAGGTTCATCCACCCTTTTAGGGTTACATATATTTTTAGATGTCAATATTGTATTTAATTGCAACTTCATAAAACTAACCTTTCAACTTCCAAACTTAACACCTTATATGCCTACCTAAAAAGCCACTGCTTATTACATGTATTAATATACATAAGTCCTATTAGAAGGTGACCATCATAATCTATTAGTAATTACCCACCTTAATTCACACATAGTCAGCCAGTAGGACAACAAATTGTTAACTCCTCTGTTTCACCCATAGATCCAATTTAAGACATTGATCTTATTGATTGGGTGAGGTATTCTAAATGAATCTTCTCATAGCCATCAAGAAGGTAGCTGGGCTTAAAAATATGTTTGTGAGTGATGGACTATGAGTAATGGATTGATGGAGGTGAAATGGTTGTGTTAGCGGGAGATGGAGAAGGACTATGGAGAAAAACCAGTAGTTGTAAGTGGAAGAATAGATAATACGTAGTGAGAATGAGTTCACGGAGTGGAGGCTTATGTGAACAAGCTATAAATAACAAACACAACTTCAATGGGATAGTATGGGAATGGAGTGATCCCAGTAGAACTTTGAATTAGAAGGTTGCGGAATAGACGTTAGCATGCTCTCAAAATGATTGCGTATTTGTGTGGCAAGAAAGAGTCGTGATCAAATAGATTACGTTCTCATAATGACCTGGTTCAACAGGTGGAATTCCAACGTACAATTAAACACAAGTTAAATTCGGAGGCGGATCATCAGGCCATTAAAAATTAATGCAAAGTTTGTGGTGAAATTATGCGAAGGCCATGGAGCGATTATGAAAGATATCAATGCGAATCATTACACATAATGGAGCTGGTGGTTTCATTACTATATAGAATGTGCTTTAAAATGCTATTTGAAATGAATTTTGCTCATACCTTAGAATCTTACCACTTCCATCCACTGACCTTTGATTGGTTGCTTCCTGTCGGTGCTTTTAGGTTCTTTATATCTTCAAAATATTTTCCTTTGTCATGCCTAGATTTGGTTCTCATCATTATTTGGCTAACATCTGACTGTCAGTGTTGAATAATAGAGTGTTAGCTGCGGGATCAACAATCAACTACGGAATCAGTTTTTAGTTGCGGAAATAGGATTCAGCTGCGGAAACTAACACGGTGAACATATGACTGAATGGAGATGGATGGAAATGAATGATGATTGAGTGAATGAAAACTGGTCATGAAAGTGTTTTTATTGGCGGAATGCGATGATAAAATGGAATGAAATGAAGTGAAGTGAAATGAACTGAAGTGAAGTGACATGAAACTACGAGTGAAATGAGAGGGATTTTCTTTTGGAAAATATAGGGCATCAGAAGTTTCTGATTTTTGCCCTGTATTTTCTATATAAGACTTCCAATCAGTGATTGGTTTTCAGGCTTATACACATTTTATTTTTATTTTTATTTATTTTTATCTTTTTTTCTATTTTTTCTATTTTTTATAAAACATTGAAGAGAACAAAGACTAGGCTGATGGAGAAGAAGGATTCTTCCTCACCAGCCTTATTGTAGAATTATCTTGAAAGATTTTGACAGATTACTCCTTTGAAAGTGGCTTATGATATATCTTTAATTTATGACCATTCACAATAAGAGGAGTTTGGTATTCATCAAATGTTTTGATTCTTACCATTCCATTGCTAAAGACTTTTTCAATCTCATATGGCCCAAGACAATGAGTCTGAAATTTACCTTTGAAATCTTTGAACTTGGAATCAAATAGCAATGCCCAGTCTCCTTCTTGAAACCTTTTCTCCTTGATGTATTTTTCATGCCACTTAGCTCTTTGATATTGAACTAGATCAGTTCTTAGGATTGCTTCTTATCTAATTTCATCTAGTTCATCCAACTACTTCATTCTATGCCTTTGGGCCTCTGATAGATCCATTCGCAACTGAACTGTCATCTTGAAAGTTCTATCTTGGAACTCAATGGGGAGCAGAACCTCTTTCCCATAAACAAGTTCATAGGGAGACTATCCTATTGTATTCCTCCATGTAGTTCTGTAGGCCCATAAGGCTTCGAGAAGCCTTTCTGCCCAATCTCTTCTATGTAGATGAAGAGTCTTAGTAATGATGCCTTCAATAACTTTGTTTGTAGACTCCACTTGACCATTTTCTTAAGGATGGTAAGGAGTAGATTTTCTTTGCTTGACCTTGTATTCTTCCATTAGCTTCTCCACCAGTTTGGATGTGAACTAACCTCCCTGATATGTCATAATTTCTCTTGGAACACCAAAGCGAGTAAAAATATCCTCATAAAGAAAACTAACAACTGAATGCTCAGTAGCAGAAAATAATGCTTTGGCTTCTACCCATTTAGTGACATAATCAGTACATACCAATATATACTTTCTCTATTTAGATGGTGGATTAATAAGTCCAATGAAGTCTAAAGCCCATTTTTCAAAGGGTTCGATGAGTACCTGTGGTTTTAATGGCATTTCACTTGAGAGGATAGGTTTCCCTACTCTTTGGCAGCTGTCACATCTTATGACGTATTGTTTTGCACCTTTTAAGAGGGATGGCCAATAATATCCTAAAGAGAGTATTTTATAGGTTGTCCTTTTGTCAACAAAGTGTCCGCTGCATGGTTCATCATGACATGCTTTGAGAATATCAGGCATTTCATCTTCCCTAAAACATCTTCTGATCACAAAATCTGGCCCTGTTTTAAACAATTCGTTAGAAATCCATGAATATTTTGAAATCTCCTAAATAATATCTCTTCTTTCACCAGGAAATAAATGTGGAGGTAGTTTCCTTGTAACCAAATAGTTAGCTATATCTACATACCAAGGGGTCTTAGTAGTTATTGCAAATAAATATTCATCAGGAAAGTTGTCCTCTACACGAGAATCTTCTTTAGTATTCTAAATCCTAGACAAGAAATCAGCGACTATATTTTGTTTCCCTGGTCTATCTAACAAAGTAATATTGAATTCCTGTAAAAGTAGGAGCCACCTTGTAACTCTGCCATTAGTAATGGGTTTTTTCATTAGATATCTAAATTGTAGAATGATCAGTATGAATAAAAGTTTCATAGCCTGTTATATAATGTCTGAACTTATTGATTGCATGAACAACAACTAAGAACTCTTTTTCAGTCATAGTACAGTTCAACTCAGTGGGAGTTAAATTTTTATTAGTATAGTAAATGGCATAAGGAACTAAATATTTTTATCCCAACATAGCCCCTAGAGCTATATCTGAAGCATCTATAGAAATATGGAAAGGGAGTTTCCAATTTGGTCCTCTCAAGATAGGTGCTTCAGATATTCTTTCTTTCAAAGTTTCAAATGTTGATTGGCAATCAGGCCCCTACTTTAATTCACAGTCTTCTGTAAGCAGTTTGAAGAGTGGATATGCTATTTTGGTGAAGTTTTCTATAAATCTTCTATAATATCTAGTAAATCCTAGAAAACTTCTAACACTTTTTTGACAATTTGGAATAGGTAACTTGGAGATGACTTCAACTTTTGATCTATCAACTTTAATCGCATCCCCTGAAATATGATGTCCTAAAACAATACCTTCAGTAAACATCATAAAGCATTTTTCATGGCTTAATGAAAGGTTTGTTTCTTTACATCTTATAAGGACCTTTTCTAAATTTTCTAATGCATCTTCAAATGAATCACCATAAACTGTAAAATCATCCATATATACCTCTACACAATCATGGATTAGATAAGAAAAAATTCCTAGTACTGCTCTGTGGAATGTTGTGGGTGCATTACATAATCCAAAATGAAGCACTCGAAAAGCAAAAATTCCCCATGGACAGGTAATTGTGGTCTTATCTTGGTCTTCAAGTGTTACCTGAATTTGATTATAACCATTAAAACCATCCAGAAATGAAAAGTAATTTTTGCCTCCTAATGTATGTAATACTTGATCGATAAATGGAAAAGGAAAGTGATCCTTCAAAGTTTCTTTATTCAATTCCCTATAATCAATGCACACCCTCCATTTACCATTCTTTTTGGGTACTATAACCAAAGGAGAAACCCATCGGCTATTTGAAATTGGGTAAATGAAGTTTACATTGAGTAGTTTTTGGAGCTCTTCTTTCACTATCTCCCTAAGATTTGAATTCATCCTTCTCTGAGGTTGTCCGATTGGTCTACTGTTTTCCTCGATATAGATATGATGGATGCAGGTCTTAGGGTCAATACCTTTCATATCAGTATACTCCCATGCAAATGCAGAAGAATGTTTTTGCAAGATTTTGGTTAGTTCTTCATGTTGCGACTTTTCCAAATTTTTGTTGATCTTCAACGTTTTACCTGGAAAAATCTCAACTACCAAACTCTTCCATAGAGTAAATAGACATTTGTCTTGACGATAAATATTCAATATAAGAATCTAACTAAAATTGTGTGTGGTCATATTTTGAAGATGTTTGAAAATTTTGTAATGTGTTCAAAACTTGACTATCTTCACTAATTTTAGAGATAGTAAAGACAAGTTGTATAATATCTTCATCATTAACCAATTCATTGTCTCCTACTTCTGTAATTGCTTTTGCTGGAGGATACAAATTGAATTTCTTTGTTGAACTACCATGAGAAATGTACATATCTTAGATCTACAACTAATGAAAGCATTAATTGTGGCTAGCCAAGGTCTTCCTAAGATGAGTGGGTGCCCTCCTAAATTACTCTTGGGAGTCAAAATCATGAAATATACTGGATATTCCCAAGAATCTAAGGAGACTGGAATATTTTCTTGTACACCATCTGGTTTGATTATTGATCTATCTACAAGTTGCAGTAAGGTGGGTGTAAAAAGAAGATTAGAAAGTTTAAGTTGTTTCATAGTCTGCCTACTCATAATGTTTATAGCAGTCCCTAAGTCAATCAAAGTATTTGGAATTTCTATCCCATTTATATGTGTCTTGAAAATCAAACTACCTAGATCCACATATTTCTATATGGTAATTTTTCCCATCATGATATCTACAATTTCCTACCAGGTTGATTCTTCTTGTATCTCTTGGTTTCTTTCCTGGTTTTTTGAGACTCAACTCCTTTATTGTTTTTGCTAGAATAGGAATCTCTCTAATGGCTTGTAGAAAGGGAATCTTGATACAGACATTCTTTAATTCATCAAGAAAATCATAGTCAGGCAACAAGATTTGTTTTTCCACCCCTTTGTCAATTTGTAATCTTTGAGGGAAAGGAGGCGGGGATGAAGATGCAGGTTGCTCAACTATAGGAGTTGTGGGGGTTGACTCTTTTTCATTTTCTTTTTGAATTATTGGGTTTTGAAGAGATGCTCCCTCAAAACCTTTATTGACTTTAAGAGAATCCTCCTCAGAGGTATCTTGCTCTTGAACATCTATAGAAGGTTTTTCTAAAACTCTACCAAATCTGAGTTGAACATCATGAAGAGGAACAATCATATAGGTAGGAAATTGTTGTCCTTCAACCATGTAAGCATTCTGAGGATTTTTGTTGTTGGGATTTGGCAATGGTTGGGCTGGTAGTTGATTTGTATTTTTTTGAAATGGAAGCAAGAGTTGAGAATTTGGATTTTGTTGAGAAGGTTGTTGTTGTGGAAATGACAATGAAAGTTGTGGGTTTTGATTTGGAAGTTGTGGATTTTGTTGATTTTGAAAAGATGGAGGATATTGATAAAACTGAGCAAATCTCCCATAAGGATTTTTCATCCCTTGTTCCCATGATTGGTATGGATTTTGAGGTTGGGGCCAAGGTTGTTTCCAAGAATTCCAATTTGGTGGGAGCTGAAAGTTCATAGGGTTGTTAAATCCTTGATTTTGTTGCCCCTACCAAGGTCTTCCTTGAAACAAAACAAAGGGACTCTACTGAATTTGGATCTTCTTGAAAGACAGCTTTGAGCCCAGGAATTGAAGGACAATCCTCGGTCTCATGACATTCGTAGCAAATCATACATGTTTCTACAACTTTTGCATCCAAGGGGCATTCCCTTAGAGCATGTTTCTTTCTACATTTTGGATAATAGATGGCAAAGGCATCAACTTCTTCTTTCTGCTTGTTTTGTATTTTAAGGGTGTCTAGTTCTTCACTAAGGCTCCCTAGAATATCAGTTTTGAGCTCATCAAGCATATTGCCAATATGCTCTACTTACTCATCCAGTTGCAGATTTGTTTGCTCTAATAAGAGAAGGATCTCTCGGCCCTTTTCCAGTTTTAGATTTTCCCCTTGAGAGATGGACACAAAGTTCTACTATGTCACGAAGTGGAAGTTGGGAAATGTCTCCATTCCCCATCATGTTTAAAATATCTATCCATTCATCTCTAATGGCTTTCAATAGAAGGGCTTTCAAGGTTTCCTCATCCAAATTACTCATTTTTGCTCTCTTTAAGTTGTATTGAAATCTTTCAAGTAAATCCTCCAAGTTTTTATCTTCTTTTTGCATCATCTTGAATACCTCATCCTTATGATTGGTGGGCATACAATAATCCAAGTATCTATCCAAAAAAAATTGTTTCATATCATTCCAAGTCCTAATAGATTGAGTGACTAATCCCATGAACCATTTCAAAGCAGCTCCTTTCAATGTTGAAGGAAATAGTTTGAGTTTTTGAGAGTCTTCCATATAGTCATAGGTTCGACACAAGACTTCAAACTCAAATAGAAATGTTTCAGGATCCTCACTTCGCAACCCATAAAAGTTTGGGAGGACAAATGGTGAAATTTTTTTCATTTCTGTATGAGTTTCCTCATTGGCTATAGGGAATCCAAATGATTTATCTCCTTCCCTGTTTCCCCCATTATTGCCTCTACCTCCTCGATTATTTCCTCTTCCTCTACCTCTATCCCCTCCTCCAAATCCGTCTACTACTTCCTCTGTCATGATAGTTTCCTCAGAGTCTTTTGGTTCTTCTATTAATGGTGGATGAGAGAGAGTTTCTCCCTTTCCCTCTTCTTCAGGTGATTCTACTTCTTTGATTACAATATGTTCCCCTGTAGAAGTGAATAAAGGTTCTTCTCCTAGATTAGATTTAGTAGATAGTGTGGGAGAATCTTCAAATTTGGCTGTTGCTCCTTGAATTCTATGAATCCTAAGGCTATGAGTAGATGGAGGTGTATCTTGTCTATGTCTTGAAGTAGCTGGAGTTGTGAAAATCAAACTTTTGGCCCTAGCTATAAACCTTCCCCTAGAATCTCTTGCTCTATGCATGCCATTTTTTATTTTTTATTTTTTAAGTCGGGCTAATAATTCTCTTTCTGATATTCTAGGTCACACTAGGTATAATAAGAGAGCATAATCAAGAAATTATTGAACTAATAACTCTCTTTTCTGATCCTCTAGATCACACTAGGTGCAAGAGGAGGGCATACTTCAAGAAGTTATCAATTTTTCCGTTCCCTTTTTCTTTTATCTAAGAGATCAACTAACTAGTTACACTTCCTCGGCAATGGCGCCAAAATGTTTAGTCAGTTTAGTATGTCCAAATTTGATACATTAATTATCAATTTGGGAGTCGTAAACTGATAAAGTGTGGTGCACCATATGTGCAAGACGACCTCTTTCTTACTTTTTATTGTTTTCAATTTTTATTTTGTTTTCGGGGTTTTAGCTTCATTTATCTCCTAATGTGAATGGAAATCCTATTCTTGAGTTTTAAGAATACTTTATGATGATTTCTAGAGCTTAACACTTTAGAGGCTATCAAAACAAAACATACTAGTGATGAAATTAGTAATTAAACAAGAATGGAAATGTGTTGCTATTCAAATTAAATAAATGATGAACTACTGATCGTGAAATCACTCTCTACTGCTCATATAAATACAAAAATCAAAGTTAAGCTATTGCATTCAAACAAATCAAAAACTGCAAACTGATAAAAGTAAAACCAATTCACTTCACTTATAGTCTGATAGCTCGCCAAGTAGCTTTTCGAGGTTAAGCCATGGCTTTGGAGATAATGTCAATAACATGAGGAATTGATATCTAAATTACCTACTTGCAAATGGAAATAAAATCAAGTCACTTCACTTATAGTCCGATATCTTGCCAAGTAGCTTTTTGGGGTTAAGCCATGGCTCTGGAGATAACGTCAATAACATGAAGAACCTGATATCTAATTGCAAAAATAAAAGTAAAATCAAATCACTTCACTTATAGTCTGATAGTTTGCCAAGCAGCTTTTCGGGGTTAAACCATGGCTCTGGAGATAACGTCAATAATATGAAGAACTTGATATCTAATTGCAAAAATAAAATTAAAATCAAATCAACTCACTCATAATCCGATAGCTCGCCAAGTAGCTTTTCGGGGTTAAGCCATGGCTCTCGAGATAATGTTAAATGACATAGAGAATTTGATATCTAAACTAACTAATAGCAGCAATTGGATAAGACTGAAATCCAAGCATAACTGAAATTGAAAATCTAAGAAAAAAAAAGTCAGTAGAGAGGCTAATCTCATATCACTGTTTATTGCAAAAATCATATGAAAATGCCTAGGCCTACCCTATCTTGAAACACACTGATCAGTGTTAGCAAAAATACACAATGCTTGGAAAATCATGTACAAGAATGAATAATTAACATCATAACTAAAATATGAAATATTCACAGGTGAACAAACTATGAAATATCTACAATGGGAATAAGACAACAACGCATAAACACTTTACAGAAATAAAGAAACACAACGTCAGCCAGCAGGGACCCTTTGCACAACCTTGGTTAACACACTGTCAGTTTGAAAAAATGCTCAGAAAGTCATATAAAATAGAGTCTTGTTGTATTGCAAAATAGAGGAAGGATCCTCTCGTTACAATAGCAGGACCAATGTCATGGCACAGTACATGAACTAACAACAAGATTACATCAAAAAAACTAACTACATGCGTTTGGAAACGCGTTATTTATAAACGAAATTACATAACTGTTTTCCTATGAAACACCTTCAGCAGACGACACGTAAAAAGACAACACCCATGAGCTTAGCATGATGGTTGCCATGATCATTCAATCTACCAAAAGGTGGTTGTTGGATTTGCATCATGGAGGTAGTCTACAGCTGTCAAAATGAATCCATGCATCTATGAATGGTCTTGGACCCTTCACGTGTTGAAAACAGAGACCTGTTTGCCGTAGAACTCCTCATTTGACCATTGTTTGACCAAGGCTTTCCTCTACGAATTTAGTTGAAACAATAGGACCTAATCCATGTCCAGATCATTTGAACAACCTACGTGCCTTGTTTTTCTTGCTGACACATGTAACCTAGAGATCAATAAAAACAGATGCGGAAAGTCGAGTCAGTTGCGGAAAGTGGTTGGATTCCGCAGCTGATGAGCAGAATCTAAGTCAAATAGTAAACACAAAAATATAGCTAGAAAACCACTTAAATGATATTTTAGAATCAATATGTAATGATCTTTGATAGCTTATGAGGCACTGTTGAGGGAAAAAGGTCTAGGAAGGCATGTAGAGGAGATGTAGTTTCAGGGCTCAACATACCCCCACTGTGAAGGTGTTGCATGTCCTCATGCAACCAAAACTGTGACCATCCTCCCTTCAGTTCATGTGTTCTGAGACCTCTGCTAACGCATCCAACCTTCTTTTCTTCTTTCTTGGTACCACTGTCATCTTAGGCTTTATCATTAGGCACCTGAATTTGAGGTTGATAAGGGCTTTGCTCAATCTCCTGCTTTGTTTCTTCAATTTCCTATTTTTCTTCTGCCACAACCCAAGATGCAGCATGGTGTTGTCGTGAATGATTTTATCCAACCTGCTATGTTCTTTCAATGTTTCATTTTCTCTTTTGATGTGTCTATTCAGGACTTCCAGTTCAAAAACTTCCTATTTTAGTGATTGGATTATAGCTTCCTGGGTTGTATTAGGATGGTTATATGAAGTGCCTTGATCTATGGTAGTCTTCTCAAATGACTCAATAAATCATACATTTCTTGCTGGGTTGGATCTATCTTAGTTGTAGCCTTTCTTGGGCTGACCCCAAAATCTAGCTGAGAAGGACTAATCTCAAAATCTAGTTGAGAAATAGGAGTATGTTGTGGGCTGTAGCCAAAAGGGATTGCTGGACGTTGTTCTAGTGTTTCCCCTCCTAATTCAATGAATTGGGCCCCTTTAGTTTGTACTTTCTTCAGTTTTCCTTTAAGTGTGGAGGTCCTCCTTAGATTCTGTGAGATGGTGTCTCCTTTCTCAACACTCTGTTTTTCTTTCACTTTTCTCTTTGCTGCAACTGATTGTGCCTTAAGGTATATTAGTATTTTAGAAAGTATTTGATCCTCTTCTAAGGAAGGTTATGGGGTTTGATAGGCAACCTCAATATTTCTTTTCTCGTTTAGTCTCCCTTGCTTCCTACCCTTAGTTATTTCCTTCCTACTTTCAGACAGCTTCTCTTCCTTACTAATGTCTTTAACTATGTTAGTTGGAGTGTCTTGAATGTTCATGCTTGTTTTCCTTCTCCTACTTTTGTTTGCTGAGCTACTTTCAGATGTTTCAGGTGGGTCCTTGATGAGCCCCAAAAATGGATAATTATTTGGGCTCATTCAACCTCCTAATTCAACTTAATCCACCATTCTCATTAGTTTATTTCATGTTTTTGATTATATTTATGCTAATAGAGTGAATTGGGTTAGTCATTATGCCAAAACAAATAATGTGTTTGCTTTGTGTAGCCTTTTGGTCAATTTGGAGACAAATTTGAAGGTTTTAATGAGCACTTGGCAGCCAATTCGTGGGAGAACAAGGGAGAGGATTTGTAGGAAGGTGTCCCCTTCATTTATGGGCCCTTACCTCGAATTCTCCACCATTAGGTCAGAGTTCAAGGGCCACCAAATCAATTATTACAAAGGCATCCAAGCAAGTCAAGTAGGACTGCTGTTAACTACAAGTTTTGGGCAGCCGAGTCCGTAAAGTTTAGGAGGACCATTGGGGTCCTCAATTTGTATAAATTGTTAGCCTCCTACTACAGCAGGTTACTCATATTTCATGATTGACATTTTTACAGACCAAATATGTCATACTTGGCATGCTGCAATGCTCCATATTTGCTAAACAATCACCAAGGAAAGAAGGCTACTCAAAGTTCATCTACTGCATTCCAATTTTGAAGAGTCATTCTAGTTTTGTACAATTCTCAGCTAAAGGGAGGTCCAAACAGCCTAATCTTGGTCTCCCTAGGTTTCAATTTCCTGATTTGGAATATAGAGATGAAAATATCTCCAAACAGCTTAATATTGGCAGATTCTTAGATAGGTAGAGAATCAAAGGAGCCCAACTGCTTAATCTGGGCCCTT
>APFE031210063.1:0-26990 GCA_000404065.3 Pinus taeda | reverse complement strand
TTTTATCAGAGGAGGAGTATTAAGGCATGCGATAGGAGTGGACCTGATAGGGAAATCAAGCACAGTTAGTGTTATTTGAAATCTGGAATATATGATCGCATATCGGGAAAGCGGATGGTATGTGTTAATGTGACTGTGAAGGAGCGATTTCCTATTGCGATAAAGGTGTAGCCTCGGGAAACGTGTAGAGGTCGTACCAAAGGAAGAAAGGTATGTTTTGAATGTGTTTCCTTTGTAAATGGTTATAAAAGGGATTAAAGCGCCGACAAAAGGAATTGTGGGTTAAACCCAAAGTAACCAAAGGAACATGTAGGTTTGGTTATATATGCAGGAATAAGAATTAATGACGGGTTATAAGGGTTAAATGGGTTCTGATTATAAATGGATGAAGGTTATAAGTTTTTATAAAGTTCTGATAGTCCTGATAGGAAGGGTTTAAAAGCAAGGCTTTAAATAAAGCCACATACAAAGGATAAGGGTTGATTTAAGTCCGATAGATGCATATTGAATCGAGGACTACAATGTTGGGGTTTAATGAACCATATAAAGCATAGGAACTGATGGATGGGCCTTTAACCTTAAGAATTGAAGATTTAACTCCTTACTGAGTTAAAATTCCTGGGACATATCAGATATGTGCATAATCCATGCATACTGTGGGTAAAGTAGGGGTAACCTTGCGTCAATATGTGAACTAGATAGCTTATGAAAAAAGGACTTCTAGATAAATTATAATGGTTTGATAGTAGGATAAGAGTAAAAATGTGAAAATATTTAGACAAGGCACGGTCAAAATTTTGTGTGGCTATACACAACATATTTTGTACACAAGTTATTTTGTGTGTAAGTTCATTGATGACCTGTTACTAAGTTAGTGAAAAACTACCAATTTAGTAAGAGATGGAAATTACTCATTTTCAAGGATTTATGATTAAATGAGTGGAGAGACTTTATTTCCAAGTACTAATGACCCATCACTAAAATAGTGGAGAAGTGACGTTATAAATGTTGCATTAAAAGGGGAATATATATATGAATGGATATATTTTACTGGAAACTATTTTCAATTTTGAGAAAAAAATGATTCTTATTAGTGACCATTTAAACTAACCTTCAAATATATATATATATATAATAATATATACTATTATATATATATAATTATATATACTATATATATATATATATATATTTATAACGTATGATTACTATTATATATATGTTTACTAAATTTTTGAAGAAACTCATAGAAATCTACATTTACAAAATCTAATGAGCATTAATTCAAAAATATTTAAAAACCCATAATTAATAAAATAAAGAAGTAAAATATTAATATTTTGTGTGTGAATATATAAATATTGTTATCAAAATATTAATATAGATTTAAGTAGATTAACAATTATTAGTTGAATTTATGGGTACTCACAAAAATTTACATTAAACGTATATTTATAAGATATAATGAATATAGAATTACAATAAAGATTTTAGTGCAAACCACATTAATCATAAATAAAATAAGTAAAATATTAGTGCTTTTGTTGAAGTTTTATAAATATTGTAAAGTTATATTTTAAAATATTAATATTTTTGTGTATGTATGCAGAGTCTAAATTTAGACGAAATAGTCTTTTTCACTGGAATTCACCAAAATTAGACAATACATTTTCAAGAATTTTTGTTGTATAAAATACACTTTTGAATGCATAAATGTATTCAACACAGTCGAAAACCCACCAGAGTTCGCCAAAATCACTCAAATTGCATAATTGGTCACTAGTTTGAAATGATTCAAGATAGTGAGAATATGTTGGGTAGAGGGCCTTGATAAAGGCCATGAGAGTAATGTATATATTGATATCAACAACATCATCTTTTCATGCATGATGGATTTAATTTTGAATGTGAAAGCCATGGGATCATTACCCTTCAACTCTAGATTAAAGAGATTTAACTATAATTGAATTATCTCCAATTTTGAATATGAATCATAAAAATGTTTCAACTTCTTCAAGTCACACCAATAATATTTTATAGACCTAATGTGATGACTCACCTCTTCATTTACAAAAGAAATAACCAAGGAAGATGATTTCTTATATTTATTTGTTCATGCCAGAAGATTTTTATCTATTGTAGGTTTCATAGTTGAAATATATGCATCACAAATGCGATAATAAAAATAATTAAAGATCAAAGTGTTCTCAATATTTCTTTACCATTATAGATAATTTTCTCCACTAAGAACCACACCAAAAATTGAGACGAGATGCATTTCCAACAAAAAAAAAAAATAATAATAAAAAAAAAAATCACTTTGAAACTATAAGTAATGCCCATGCCAAATGATTTCCAAGACTGGCTATGCTGGTTTACTATAGGTTTTTCAAACCACATGCACTAGAAAATTCAAATAAAGAACATGGAATCCTAGCTTCAAAACATTCAATGTGCACTTTTGTATAGGAAAACATAGACAAGTTGACCCAGTAATTAATTCAATAATTGTGCTACTCATTTAATTGCTAAGGTAAAAAATGTAAGTCACTTATTTAAAGGAATGACAAAAGGATGAGGAAATCTATTAGAAAAAATTAGAAGTCAACTCAACAAGGTATTAAAATGGCCAACAATCAATCATGTAATCCCATGGAGAGAAAGAGAGAGTCTCCTGGCTTGTGTGAGGATTATATGGTTTCTGTATAACCTTTGGGTGAGAGAGAATATATAGGAAGATGAAAATGACCTATGGAAAATGAAAAATCACCCAACTAAAGGAAATCAACCAAACCATAGTGTGAAATTGTCAAGGAAAGGGAAAATGGGCCATGTGTAAAGATAATTTGACTAATATAAGTAATTAAATTGTTGAGAGTTTAGGTGGAGTCAACCGATGGTCAACGAGCAAAGGGAAGACATGTAACATGCATTAGATGGTTTTGTGCAACTTGTAAGGGAAGGAAACATTGCCAATGTTGAGTATGGTCAATTGGAAAGGGAAAAATTCCATCTGGGAATACCAATTTGAATCGACGAGCGAGAAGGGTGATTTATAAGTGAGAGAAATGATCCAACAACCATGAAAACCTAATTTAGCAACTATATAAAATTTTGCAGTAGATAAATTTTAATAGCCATATATCTCAGACTTCAAAAGGAAATGGATGATGGACGTTCTAGAGCTATTGAGAAAAAATGAAACAACCAATATTAAAGACCATTGAGCTATCTAAGAGCACCAATACTCCAATACCACTTACAAACCTTGAATAACTCCAATATTGAATGTATTTTATTAATGTGGGTGACATATTAATATATTGAGGCATCACCTTTGGTTTCATTCTCATCGAGGTATGCTAACTATTGTTTTTCACATATGACTTTTCATATTTCTCCTAAACGAGTAGCAATAATATTTACAATAGATAACAATCCCTATTTTTAGGTATCTAACAAGAGATCGTTTGATTTAGAAGAACATAATTCATCAAAATATAAAGGACATGGTCCATTGGAAGTATGATGGCCAACAAATATAAATACCAATAATGGTTTTGTATCGCATTACAATTTGATTTGACATGGAACAAGATATCTAATGAAACAAGCATTCAAAGAAAAAGACCTGTCATTTAAGTAATGGAAAGGACTTTAAGAAATAGTTAGGATAGAGGATCCACATGATAGACATGTCTTGAGAAAGAAAACTAGAGTGAAATGAAATACAAGAAGAGAATGTTAGTAGGTAAGTCCAAATATGTATATAATTGAGAAGTCAAGGTATAACCCAATAATTTATATAGGAAAAATAAAATATTTTCTTCAAATTTTATAATTAAACATATATATGTTAATGGATATAAAACCCTTGGTTGTTGTGATGGATATAGAAAACCAACAAAATAAATAAAAGAGGTTAATTCATTGATTAAAAAACACTTGAAAAGTTATTAGCCAATATTATTTATTATGTGATGGGATTGATGTGCATAAGACACTATGCTAAAGCTTTAAGGAGGTGCTAAACGAAGTAACTCTAGAAAACAAAGTCTTAAAGAACATGGTGGGAAGTAGTATTAGGGTCCAAAATGTGAAAAATAATAATATATATATGATGCCGGAGCATTCAGGCCAAGAAAACTCATTGTATTTTAGTAGACATAGGGGTATTGTGTTTTCAAGGAAGTTGGGTTCCTAAGAGTGAATTAAATGTAATTATTAATGTTTTGAGTGATTTTAATGAGAGAAGCTAGAATAGGGAATTAATTGAATATTGTGAGGCTTATTTGTAAACGTTCTCGAATATAGGAGAACACGAGAGATTTAGGATAGTTACGAGATTGAGGGATTTAAGAATTGATTGTAAATCTTAGATTAGGAGTCATTTAATGGATTTCGTGATTAGAGAGGAGTTTTAAGAACAAGAAAGAGATTTAGGAATTTTGTTAAGGAATTCATGGATCTGAACCAGGAATTGGTTTTAGAGTCCTTATGTATAAATGTAAGCCTAAAAGGAAAAGCCAGAGGTTGGATAGGTTAGAAAGTTAGATAATTAATTGATTAAGCTAGAGTGTGGGATTTAAACCTACGAGTTGAGTGTAACAGAGGCCATTGAAATTGAAGATCAGGCCGAAGAGATTATTTTATGGAAATATTTGTTTGTTAATATAAACAACTCAATTCTGAGTTCGAATGTGTATTTTGAGTGATTGAACGAAAAATGTATTGTGAACCAGAGTCATGTGTAATAAATATATGGAGGTGGAGTCGTGGTGAATATACAGAGGAAGAGAAGAGATAGAGGGCCAATCAGAGAATCCAAGTGATGCTTTGAAATGATCTAGAGTAAGAATTCACAGTGTTTAAGTTCAAGTAGATGCGAATTAAGTAGCGGAAGAGCCAAGGGACGAAACCCTGAAGAAAACCTGAAAACCATAGAAGATTGAAGAAATGTGAAAAACCCAAGTAAATAAAGAGGGTGAAGGAATGAAGTGTGGACGAATCATAGCCAATCGATCTTGGTTATCAATGGCCAGGATTAAGTTGCGTAGCACAGCATCATAACTGTCGATGATATAACATCAACAGTCATCGAGCGGAAGTTGGTTGAATGTTAATTAAAAGGCGCGGACCCAAACTTTATTAGATTGGGAATTTATAATTCGATCAAGTCCGTGTACCCAGTTAATTGTCGGGCTGGTTGTCATCCTGAAATTGGTTTGAAGCATCAGATCTTCTAAATGCAGATCAATGACAGAGATTTGTAATGCAAGTTTGTTGATCGGGAAGGCTAAGAACCGTCGGATCGAAAGGAGGATCAACGGTGGTGATTGTTAATAAATATCACATCGCAACAAGTAAACGGTACTTTTATCGACGGAGGAGTATTGAGGCATGCGATAGGAGCAGACCTGATAGGGAAATGAATCGCAATTAGTTTTATTTGAAATCCGGAATATATGATCGCATATCATGAAAGCGGAAGGTATTTGTTAATGTGACTGCAAAGGAGCAATTACCGATTGCGATAAAGGTGAAACCTCGGGAAACGTGTAGAGGCCATACCAAAGGCGAAAAGGTATGTTTTGAATGTATTTCCTTCGTAAATGGTTATAAAAGGAACTAAAGCACCGATAGAAGGAATTGTGGGTTTTACCAAATTAACCAAAGGACACATGTGGGTTTGGTTATATATGCCGGAATAAGAATTAATTAAGGGTTATAAGCGTTGAATGAGTTCCGCTTATAAATGGATGAAGGTTATAAGGTTTTATAATGTTCCGATAGTCCCAATAGGAAAGGTTTAAAAGAAAGGCTTTAAATAAAGCCACATACGAAGGATAAGGGGTGATTTAAGTACAATAGATACATATTGAATGGAGGATTGGACTATGTTGGGGTTTAATAAACCATAAAGCATAGGAACTAATGGATGGGCCTTTAACCTTAAGAATTGAAGATTTAACTCCTTAGTGAGTTAAAATTCCCGGGAAGATCATATATGTGCATAATCCATGCATACTATGGGTAAAGTAGGGGTAACCCTGTGTCATTTAGTATCAGAGCATAATTGTTATTGGAACAATTGATAGCAAAACATAATAAGGGAATTATGTAGAAAATGACTTAGAACATAGTTGTGTTTTAAGATGTGTATGTAGGCAAGGGAGATCAAATTTTAATGTGATAAATAATAGGCACACAGAGATCATGTAGAGACCTTGGAGGTGAGATGACATGTTTTGTTTGATTTGATTTGAATATGGAAGAGTTAGGTTTATATTGGTGCATAGGTAACAGCATAAGGAGGTGAGAAGATTGTAGCAATAGCCTAAGAGCAAGGAGTGCTCGATTGGTTCCAAAGGAAAGAACCAGAGAGATGCTGAAAGACTGAGCTCATAGGAGAGAAGCTTAGTGAGCCATATGTAGCAAGAAGGAGACTTGTTAGTGTAGAGATATTGTTGCAGATCACAAAAGCAATTCCACAAAAGGATGTGGGTAGAAGTCCCAAGGTAATGAAGGAAGCTAGTAAGACTTTCTAACTGAAAGAAGAAGTGGTCAGAACCAAGTATTTCATAGTGATTGAAATACAATAGGAAACTTGTGTTATTAAGGAAGTGCAGATGAGTTGAAGCCTAAAGGAGCAGAGAAGAGTGCTCAAAGGAGGTTCCAGAGGTAGAGAACCAATTTCTTGCCAAAAGACCAAGTACAGAGGAAAGCTTTGTGAGGTAAGTGGCAACAAGGATGACTTGTTGTTGTAGAGGCTTTTATGGAGCTCATAGTGAATGAGTGAGGAACTCATAAAGATGGAGAAGAAGATGGCTACTGATAGTCATAGTAGAGGTTCTGAGGAAGACCACAACAAAAGAAATATGAAGAAAGAGGATGCCAAGGAAAATGACAAGAGGATGAATCAAGAGGAATTTGACAAGAAAATTGCAGAGTTGAAAGAACAACTAGATGTATTGATGATGATACTAGAGGAAAGCTAGAGAATAGGTTGGGTCTTGAGGAAGAAGTCAGTGAAGTGGCATAAATTGCAAAGAAAGCTACAACAGAGACAAGTAAGGTGGTTGATGGGAAAACTCAGACAAGCTGAGTTGGAAATGGAAGTGTCCATTTGTGAACCAGAGCAGGATGAAGTTCTAGGTGAAGATGAAGACTTGAAGACTGAAACTTTAAGTGAGAGAAAAAAGTCTGATGATTTTAAATATGATAATTTGTGTATGTTTACAGGTGAAAGATGGAAAGAAGTACAATTTGTTTATATTGTCATAAATAGGGAAGAAGATAGGCATAATCTAAATTTTGCTTAAAAGAGGAAGTAGGGAAGGATATCAGGAAATCAAGTAAAGGACTTGATGAGATTGAGGAGAAGACCATCGAAATATTTCTAAGTCATGTAAAGGACTTGGAACAAAAGGACGAATTGGTGATTGAATCATCACATGAGGTTAGGAGGTCTTGTGGTTTTACAACTGATAGGTTATGTATGAATGCAGGTATTGCAGAAGATAAACCATTTTATGGAAATGTCTTGAATGAAGTTGAAAATTGCTAGGTAAAGTATGATGATGACTTTCTTTCAAATGAAGATCAAGTTGAGCTATTACAACAAAAGGAGTTCTTAAATTCCATGCTTAATGGAGGAAATATATTCAGTAGAGATGAGACAATTGTGTCCTATGGTAGGAAATTTGCTATTGAAGATAATAATGAGGAATTGATTTTCTTAAATGATCAAAGGGAGAGTGATGGACAAACATCTAAAACTATCAAAGGGATAGAGGATCAGAATTTTATTCTAATCGAGAATGAAGAAATAGAGTCAATACGTTATGCTTGTGATCAAGAAGAAGATAGTGAGGATTGTACAGAGGTTTTGGGAGAAATTCCAAGTGAGATGGAAAATTTGTGGCAGGAGTGAAGTCTTTTGGAGAAAAGGATAGAAGACCAAAAACTAAGTGTTCAAGTTGTAAAGTCAGAATTGAACGAGAATAAAGAAGTTCACTACAATGGACAGGGACAGAAAGACATCATTAGAATAGATGGTGTAGAGAAGAGACTAGCCAACAGTCTCATGAATTATACTGAGAATTCAAATCAGCATACTGATGTGCTAATAGAGGAGGAGAAAAAAGAGCAGCAAGCTGAATTGTTGCCAAAGAAGGAAAATGCACAAAAGCCTTATGTTTTTTATTTTAATAATTGTTTTGTGAGTGCAGGTTTAGTTACAGATGTTGGAAGAAATTTTACACATATGAGTAGCCAAATAAAAATGAAAGAAAAAGATTCTATGAAATAATGCAATCCATGGAGCAGAGGTGTTCAATCGCTAGAGAGAATGTTGGGCAGTCATGATTCAATGAAGACAAGGGTAATCTTGACAGAGGGTAAGGATGAAAGGTAGCCAGTCAAGGTAAGTGTAGGAATCAAATCAAGAGCAGAAATAGAAGCAAGAGCAAGAGCAATGTCTACAACAAGAGTAAGAGTAGAAGAACAAGTAGTAAACTAGCAACTACAAGTTGAAAGTAACCAACAATAGTTTGAAGAATTGGTGGATAGAAGCAACAACCTAAAGTAGAAGGAAACAAATAACAGTAAGTGGCAAAGTATGGACCAGCCCAAGGATGTGTTGGAGATGGATATTGAAGCATTATGGCAGTTAATGATGAAACGGGCCATAGGGAGGAAAATGATTGCAGCAGGAAGGATGATCAATCAGAGTATGAACCTGATTGACAAGGAGAGGATGATAGAGCAGAAAACAGCAGAATACAACAACATCAAAGGAGCAAAGCATTTGGGTAGCTAAAAACTAAAGTTTGGGACCTTGGAGATTTTCAATCAACTTATGAAGACACATCATCAAGAGATCATGGAAATTTTTTACTTGGGGAGTTTGATGCAGGAGCATTCAGGCCAAGAAAACTCATTGTATTTTCGTAGACATAGGGGTATTGTGTTTTCAAGGAAGTTGGGTTCCTAAGAGTGAATTAAATGTAATTATTAATATTTTGAGTGATTTTAATGAGAGAAGATAGAATAGGGAATTAATTGAATATTGTGAGGCATATTTGTAAATGTTTTTAGAATATACGAGAACACGAGAGATTTAGGATAGTTGAGAGATTGAGGGATTTGTGAATTGATTGTAAATATTAGATTAGGAGTGAGTTCGTGGATTTAGGGATTAGAGAGGAGTTTTAGGAACAAGAAAGAGATTTAGGAATTTTGTTAAGGAATTCATGGATCTAAACCAGGAATTGGTTTTAGAGTCCTTATGCATAAATGTAAGCCTAAAAGGCAAAGACGAAGGTTGGATAAGTTGGAAAGTTAGATAATTAGCTGGTTAAGCTATAGTGTCGGATTTAAGCCTATGGGCTAAGTGTGATAGAGGCCACCAACATTGAAGATTAGGCCAAAGAGATTCTTTTATGTAAATATTTATTTGTTAATATAAACAACTCAATTCTGAGTTCGAATGTGTATTTCGAGTGATTGAATGATAAATGCAATGTGAACTAGATTCCTGTGCAATAAATATATGCAGGTGGAGTCATGGTGAATATACATAGGAAGAGAAGGGACAAAGGTTCAATCGGAGAATCCAAGTGATGCTTTGGAATGATCCGAAGTAAGAATTCAGAATGTTTAAGTTCAAGCGGATGCGAATTAAGTAGCAGAAAAGCCAAGGGACGAAACCCTGAAGAAAACCCGAAAACCATATAAGACTGAAGAAATGCGTAAAAACCAAGTAAATAAAGAGGGTGAAGCTGGCCAAACAGGCGGAAGCTGGCCAAACGTTAATCGGAAGGCATGAACTCGAACTTTATTAGATTGGAATTGTGGGTTAAACTCGAATTAACCAAAGGAACATGTGGGTTTGGTTATATATGTGGGAATAAGAATTAATGACGGGTTATAAGGGTTTAATGAGTTTTGATTATAAATGGATGAAGGTTATAAGGTTTTATAAAGTTCTGATAGTCCCGATAGGAAGGGTTTAAAAGCAAGGGTTTAAATAGAGCCACATACGAAGGATAAGGGGTGATTTAAGTCTGATAAATGCATATTGAATGGAGGACTGGACTATGTGGGGGTTTAATGAACCATAAAGAATAGGAACTGATGGATGGGCCTTTAACCTTAAGAATTGAAGATTTAACTCCTTAGTGAGTTAAAATTCCTGGGACAGATCAGATATGTGCATAATCCATGCATACTGTGGGTAAAGTAGGGGTAACCCTGCGTCAATATGTGAACTAGATAGGCTATGAAAAAAGGACTTCTAGATAAATTGTAATGGTTTGATAGTAGGATAAGAGTAAAAATATGAAAATATTTAGACAAGGCATGGTCAAAATATTGTGTGGCTATACACAACATATTTTGTACACAATTTATTTTGTGTGTAAGTTCATTGATGACCTGTTACTAAGTTAGTAAATAACTACCAATTTAGTAAGAGATGGAAATTACTCATTTTCAAGGATTTATGATTAAATGAGTGGAGAGACTTTATTTCCAAGTACTAATGAACCTTCACTAAAATAGTGGAGAAGTGACATTATAAATGTTGCATCAAAAGGGGAATATCTATATATATAATTATTATATATATATATTATATATATATATATATGAATGGATATATTTTTCTAGAAACTATTTTCAATTTTGAGAAAAAAATGATTTTGATTAGTGACCATTTAAACTAACCTTCAAATTTATATATATGTTTACTAAATTTTTGAAGAAACTCATAGAAATCTACATTTACAAAATCTAATGAGCATTAATTCAAAAATATTTAAAAACCCATAATTAATAAAATAAAGAAGTAAAATATTAATATTTTGTGCGTGAATATATAAATATTGTTATCAAAATATTAATATAGATTTAAGTAGATTAACAATTATTAGTTGAATTTATGGGTACTCACAAAAATTTACATTAAACGTATATTTATAAGATATAATGAATATGAATTAAAAAATAGTGCAAAAACCCATAATCATTAAAATAAAATAGTAAAATATTAGTAGCTTTGTGTTGAAGTATATAAATATTGTAAAATATTAATATTTTTGTGTATGTATGTAGAGTCTAAATTTAGACGAAATAGTCTTTTCCACCGGAATTTACCAAAATCAGACAATACATTTTCAAGAATTTTTGTTGTATAAAATACACTTTTGAATGCATAAATGTATTCAACACAGTCGAAAACCCACCAGAGTTCGCCAAAATCAGAGAATACAATTTCAAGATTTTTTGTTGTTTAAAATACATTTTTGAATGCATAAATAGATTCAACACAGTTGAAAACCCATGGGGCACTTGAATTGCATAATTAAACAACTTAAACTCAAGTTTTTAAAAATACCTGCCTTATTTTGAATCAAATTAACCAAAATTTGAATAAAATTAACCAGAAAAATGGTCGTAAAAAATGGCATTTCATCTATAAATTAGACTATGCCTATATATATGTGTGTGTTCATTGGATTCATGAGTACACCATAGAAATCTATATTTGCAAATTATAATGAGCATTAATTCGAAAATATTTAAAAATCCATAAAAATATTAATATTTTGTGTGTGAATATATAAATATTGTGATCAAAATATGATTTAAGTGGATTAATAATTATTAGTTGAATGTATGGGTACGCTCACAAACATTTTACATTAGATGTATATTTACAAGATATAATGAATATTAATTGAAAAATAGTGTGACAACCCATAATCATTAAAATAAAAGAGTAAAGTATTAGTAGCTTTGTGTTTAAGTATATAAATATTGTTAAATATATTTTAATATTGACTAAATAGACAAAATCAATCAATAACTAATTAATAATTAGACAAATATTCAATTTTTTCCCACTTAACATTATAATCACAAATTAAGATTAATGTTAACAATGAAGTCATAGAAGATATTAATATAACAGAAACGTAAAATATTAATTTTATAAAGTTATGTTAAATAAAATATACTTGAATGAAATAAAATAAAATATTAAAAATTAGTGGAGAGGGGTTGCATTCCTGGAATGGTCTTCCTTTATATAGAATAGACGACTTCATGGAGGGCCATCACTGTATAAGAATTGGAGAGTTCCAAACTTATCTAATGTTAGGGTCCAAGCCTAACCCCCTTATTTATGTAATAGGATCGAGTCATAGTTATAGTTAAGTAAAGAGTCAATAAAGCCTATATTAATAATTGTAAGTGGTTAACCCACATTTAATGAAGGGACCAAAGTTAGTTGCAAATGGGCCATGGTATTAGATAGATGGTATTAATAAGAACCATGGTATTGCCCCATGGTATTGCATGTATGAATCTTATATAAAGGATAGAGACCCCCCTCCAGGAGCATCGTGTATTATTGTGTAATTGAGCTCAGCTTTATTGGAGGTTGCCCCCCTCGAAGAGGCAAGTGAACATTGCTTTCTAAATAATATAATACTTGTTGTTATTTTTCATTGTTCTATGTACTGGGTTATTTTTCATTATTCTATGTACTGGGTATATTTCTTAGCATATTTGGTATTGGGTATCTTCTTGCAAGTTAAGAGCATAACATCTAATTCAGTTTTTTTTGAAAAACAGTTGTTGTGCATATTAGGAAGACGAGTGCATATTCTTCAAGGAGAAGGGGAGTTATGACTTCGAATTGCATTTGTGAAAGAATGAAGCTTTTTTTCTTCTTATTAGTTGTTGTGGTTTTCAATGGCTCTTTTATGTTTCCAAAGGTACAGTTGTCGTGCATATTAGGAAGACGAGTGCATATTCTTCAAGGAGAAGGGGAGTTATGACTTCGAATTGCATTTGTGAAAGAATGAAGCTTTTTTTCTTCTTATTAGTTGTTGTGGTTTTCAATGGCTCTTTTATGTTTCCAAAGGTGAATTCAGTACGTATCCATTTAGACAACAGAATGGATTCGCATGTCACGTATAACGTTCAACAATATGGTGCAAAAGCAGATGGCACCACTGACAATATCAAGGTGAGAGAAACTTAAATCCATGAAAGAAAAGAGATAGAAACATAAGGTTTAACAATTAAATTTGTTGTTTGTTTGTTATCTATAGGCATTTTTGGCAGCCTGGAATGCAGCTTGTTTTTCTACTCGACCATCTATGCTCTACATACCTAAAGGAAAATTTCTAGTTGGTCAAGTTTCGTTTACAGGGCCATGCAAGAATACTAATATTATGGTGCAGGTAAATTGTTAATATTCAATCATTCCTCACATGAAGCTTTCTGGATTTCCTTATTTTGAGCACTGAGATGTGTTTTGGCAGATAAATGGGAATTTAATTGCACCATCCAATACTAATTTATGGAACCCACAAATTCCAAATCAACACTGGTTGGAGTTCACAAAGGTAGATGGTCTCACTGTGAATGGTGGGGGATCCTTGGATGGACAAGGAGCCTCCTGGTGGAACATGTGTAAAAAGGTAAAGGTAAGTATAAAATCACCATTTGTACAATGAGTGATGTGTTGTTTCATAATGATTTGGATACATATCCTTATACTTAACATTGATTTCATAGTGATTTTGATACACGTCCTCATACTTAATACTGATTGAATACATTGTCTTTGGTGCAGTGCAAATTTGGGCCTGCGGTAAGTTCTTTACCCATTTTTTCACACGAAAGTGTTAAATAATTAGGAACTTATAGTGTAAGGAGTTTATCATGAGTGCGATTTTGACATTGTGGAATGATAATGGGTAGTCTTTACGATTGGTGGGCACTACTAATACGGTGGTGAGAGATTTGACTTCCATTGATAGCAAGCGGTTTCATATTACCATAGATTCAAGTGACAAAGTTCTGGTGGAGGGATTAACTATTCGCGCCCCTGCGGATAGCCCCAACACGGATGGGATTCACATAGATTCTTCTAATGTCCATCTTCGAAATCTCAACATTGGAACAGGTACCATATTTCCCATCAACAATTCAAAATTGTTGGAGGAAGGGTAACTATTATATGAAAGATAAAAGCTTTAACTTTGGTTGTGCAGGAGATGATTGTATTGGTATTTTGGAAGGGAGTTGGAATCTCTACATTGAACAAGTTACTTGTGGACCGGGTCATGGAATTAGGTGAAATAGTTTGATAATATTTCAATTGGGTGCCAAAGGATATGAGTATTCAATGCATTGCATTGCACTAATAATGGGTTTATGTTGTTATTACACAGTGTGGGAAGCCTTGGCGGATATCCTTCTCTTCATGGAGTCAATAATGTCACTGTAAATGGAGCTTCTTTCAGGGGCACTCACAATGGAGTTAGAATTAAAACATTGCCAGGAGGGAAGGGCATTGCCAAGGGAATAACATTTGAGAACATACAGATGAGCAATGTAGCAAATCCAATCATCATTGACCAATACTATTGCCCACGTTGTACTGCCCAGGTGATCATGATTTTACACCTAATCTGCACAATTTCCCTTTAGTTTATTAACATATTTTTTTAGTAAGTTTTTTCTTTTCTTACTTTGTATGTGGCACTTGAGGATTGAAGCATCATATGGCCACTTAAGTTTTGTAGCGTACTATCAAGATCTGTAACTTGTTAGTTTTTGAGATTGGCTTTGGAGGTTTGTATCTTAGTTTGTGGTCAAATATTATTTTGTTATTAATGGTAAGTGCATGTGTGCAGGAATCCAATATGAATGTGCAGATTAGTGATGTGATGTACAAAAATATAACGGGAACTTCAGCAACAAAGGAGGTCATTAATTTAACATGCAGTAAAAACTTTCCATGTGAAGGTATCAAAATGGAAAATGTGAAGTTGAACTATGGAAATAATGGAGCTCAATCTGTGTGTAAAAATGTAAAGGGACTTGGAGCCAATTCTGTGAAGCCCTCTCCGGTTTGTTGAAAGGTGAAAGGTGAATGATTCGTGTAAATGCCAACTTTATAATGTTGGTTTTTGTATTAGCTGTTTTGTAATTTGAGTTAAGAAAATAAGAACGGTGGTCTTTTTGGGATAAAAATGTCAAATTCTTTAAACTTCACCTTCCTTGGATGGTGGATGCTTTTCATATACCAACTTGAACAAGTTGAAAGTTCCACTAACTATCTATGTTGGCTTTTGCACGAAGTATCTTCAAAATAAATTTGTATCAAATTGTTAAAATGATTAAATTTAAATTAATTTGTGTATTTAATTGTTAAAATGATTAAATTAAATTTAATTGGTGTAAAATGATTAAATTAAAATTAAGAATATATTACAAGTATTGTGAATTTCAAATTGTTATATAAATAAATAAATAATATATCTATCCGCGTGGAAGTGGAAAGGAAAAGTGCTGGTGTTATGATACAAGCATGCGATGACACAACGCAACACAGTAGTGAAAACCATACATCATAAAGCATGGGATGGTCAATGACACAACGCAACACAGTAGTGAAAACCATACATCGTAAAGCATGGGATGGTCAATGACACAACGCAACACAGTAGTGAAAACCATACATCGTAAAGCATGGGATGGGTTGACCAGCGTGGCGTGAATCCTCCATTGAAGCTGTCCGACAACCATGAGATCATACTACTTACTTTTTTATTATGACAACCATGAGATCTTATTATCTCATGGACAGTAGTAGTAGTGCTATTTCTGTTGTTGTCGTTCGTTACAGTGTGTGCATGCTATCATTGAAATCTTAAAAAAAACAAAAACTCTACCACCAGAACGGAGAACGGAGAACGGAGGAGGCTTGAGCCATGTAAACGTGTGAATATATTTAATACCATTGTGGAGCTTTATTTCCCTACCACGACTTCTGCCCATAAAAGCTTCGTGTCCCCAACACTCATTATATTTCTTCACCAACAAAAACAAAAAATTACTTTTACTTTTTACTTACTAAGAATAAGAATAAGAATAGATAATAAAGTAACGAATAATAGAATAGATGAAAAAAAATGTGATATGTCTAGATGTTGCCTAGTTTGGACTTGTTTCCTTTGCAACATGAGTTACTTATTAAGAATTTATGTAAGACCCCAATTCCATTTAACAATTATTAAGTTTTAATTTATAAAATATTTCCAATCAACCAAATAAATTAAATTAATGAAATTTAAAATGTGAAGTTTGAACTTTGAAATTGATAATTGAATCTTTACAAATATGCAATTTACAACAAATTGCTTATTCCACATTGCAATTCTCTCTCAACTACTATATCATAGCCATCTAATCTCACAACTCTCTTATACATCTTCAAAATTTGTATGACCACATGTACGCATGATCCTTCGCACACAACTAAAGAATCCAGCCATACTCTCACTGTAGTAGTCAGTCAAAGTTACCAGGGTATGAGGAGGGTGAAGGAGCATATTGTTCCATATATCATGAAGAAATTACCATGATGTACATGAGATTTTTCCCTCCTTACCCGGTCTCTTACAAAGTGTTGGGCTAGATTCATTGTGACTTTATCCATGGCCCCATATAGGTAGGTTGTGATCGGCTTGTCACTATTAACCAACAAATATTTATTAAAGTTTCACTAAGAGAAAAACCCTCCCTTCCTAAAATCCATGACGATTCTCTGGAAATAAGTGAAGGTACAACCTACCCCCTAGGTTTTTTGTTAAAGATATTAGCATACCATGGCTAAAACCAAACCTACAAGAAGTCGAAGGACATGAAACTCAAAAAGGAACATTCAAAGAAAGCAAAGGACCCAAATTTTACTTTGGTTATGCAACATATATGACTCAAATCATTGAATCAGAACCTTCTACTTATGAACAGGCTAGTAAACATCAAGTATGGAAGAATGTAATGATGGTAGAATATCAATTAATAATGAACAATGATGTTTGGTAAATCAAAGGATAAATATATTGTGACATTGAAATGGATTTATAAAATTAAGCATGCAATTCATGGAAGCATCAACAAATATAAAGCTAGATTTGTGGCTTGAGGATTCTCTCAACAAGAGGGAATTGATTATGATGAAAAACTTTATCCTTTAGCTAGGTACATGAAAATTAGAATTATCATCTCTATTGCAGCTTCTATGGGATGGAATATACATTAAACAAACTCGAAGGATTCTTTTCTTAATGGTACTATTGATGAATAAGTCTACATCGAACAACCTCAAGGGTTTGAAGTATGTGGGAAGGAAACCCATGTTTGCAAATTGAATAAGTCTCTATATGGCTTAAAACAAGGCCTTAGATCATGGTATGCTCATGTGGATGCTTATCTAAAAAACCTTGGTTTCGTCAGAGGAGTTATAGATCCAAACCTCTACATCAAAGTATTTAAGAATGACGCAGTAATCATTTTTCTATATGTGGATGAATGATTAATAATTGGTATGGAGCATTGTTTTCATCAATGCAAGAAGGATATAATAGTTGAATTCGACATGAATGATCTTGGACTAATGCACTATTGCCTTAGAATTGAAATTTGGTAGAAACTAGGTGGGATCTTTCTTGGTCAAGGAAAACATGTGATCAAGATTCTACAGAAATCTGGGATGATGGATTGCAAGCCTATAGAAAAACCAATGATCACAAATTTGAAGAAGTTGAGAAGCTTGTATTCAAACCTTGTTGTTCCATCATCATACAAGTAGATGATTGGCTCTCTAATGTACTTAGTGAAGACCAAACCAAATATATGCTATGTAGTGAATACTCTTAAGTCAGTTTCATAAGGAGCCCTATCATGATCATTGGATAGAAACCAAACATATCTTGAGATTTATCCATGGAACCTTACATCATTGTTTAATATATGTTGCAAGAAATGAGATTCAATTATCCAGATACACTGATACTACTAGTTGTTTTTATGCTTTCGGATCCTCTATGGTTTCTTGGATGAGTAGAAAAAGGACTAAGTTGTTCTAAGTACTATTGAAGCCGAATATATGGCAACAAGTTAAGTTTGTTGTGAAGTAGTTTGGATCCCTAAGTTACTTTTAGATTTCTTTGAAGGAGTATTGGATTCAACCAAATATCTTGTGAAAATCAAAATTGCATAAAGTTGTTAGAGAACCTCGCTTTCCATGCAAGATCAAAGCACTTTATCAAGATAAAATACATGTACATTCAAAGAATGGTGCAGGATGGATCCATGAAGCTCTATTATATATCCACTGACGAATAAGTAGTTGGTATTTTGATGAAGCGTCTTCCCAAGGGATATATTGAGTATTTTGAAGACAAGCTTGGGCTTGTGGATATCTCCTACCTAGTTGAGAGGGAGTGAGGGTGGACACCGCGTTCTCGATGTTTCATGTACTATGGACAAGAATAAGTTCCATAATTCCAGTGCATTAATATGGTTAAGGAGAATCGTGGATTTGATAAGAATCAAGTAAGAGTCAATGCTAACATTCGTAAGAGTCAAGTACATGTGTTGAGAAATGGCAACAAGAAATTCCAGTTTATTTGGCCTTGAATTAAAATGAGAATTAAAATTGAATTTTATTCTCATAGCAACTTCTAAATAATTAATTATGTTTAATTAACTTAATTAACTTAGGAATTTCATGTTGGAATTATTTCTGTAGTCATGTATATGTTCTCCCTAAATTTTCGGGGTCCAGGATGAGTTTATTTGAGTTGTAATTAGATAACTCAGTTTGACTGAGTTATAGATAGTTAAAATAGTTCTAATTGTTTGTGGAACTATTAGAGAATTAGTAGTGAGTTGGTTCACTACTGCATCCTCGGGTGCTACACCAGCTAACTGAAGATTCCCTCATGAGAAACTCATGCATGTCGATTCATAGAAAGACACGTTTGAGATTAGAGTGCAGAGTCAATGCACTATCAGTTGTAGAATCATCCCCGTTGTACAAACCATCCACACAATCAAAAGAGGATCTAGATTTGGATTTTTTAGTTATGGAGGAACGATTTCCCAATTAAATATGGGCTAATCCTCATAGGAATTGCACAAGGAAATAAGGGCTTGGGAGGAAACAAAATTGGCTAAGTGTTGGCTAGAGCAGGCTTATGAGGCAGAGAGTTGATCATACTTATGCAGCAATTGTTCTAGTGAGAACAAGATTTCTATTATCACTCAGATTGATGATTAATGTAATAGACATTTGGGGCTTTGAGGAGTGGCTTTCCCCAAAGAAACTATTGTGATATGTGTCATTGATTATCTTCCTCTTGTTGATTATTGTTTTCATCGATCTATTGTGTTATGTTGTTTAAAGAGTAGTGTAGATTCTCGTCTTGTGTTTTAGTACATTACATGAGCTGTGAATATACATGAAAATATACATGGTATAAAAGTTGAAGACATTATACTAGAGGATATTTCAAAGTTTTGAATTTAGGGTTACAAGTGAAATTCAAATTTGCAATACATACTTTAGGATCAGCAGATGACGTTCTACAGTTTGCGGCTCGAGTATGCCTTGGAAAGAAAATCGAATTATATACCCTAGAAGGACAGGATGGAGGCTATGTTGAAGGATAATGGATTGAAGAATTCATTGATAAATACATTCCTAAGACACCAACATCGGATGAAAAACATATGTCCAAATGGAAGAAGTTTGTGGCGAAGGCGAGGCGAATAATCCTTGAGGGAGTTCGAGACCACATTGTCTCGAGTCTCCATGGGAAGGAGACTCCATATGCTATGTGGAAAGCATTGAAAACCCCTTTTCTAAAATAGTAGTGACCATAGGCCTTCCCAAGAGTTGGAATAACTATAAGGACTCTGTGAATGGGAGGGAGAAGCTTCCATATTGGGAACGATTGTGGTTGGATTTGATGTAGGGGATACCATAACGAACACCAAAGATGGTTCCTCGTCAAAGACTGATCATGAGGAAAATTGTGCCTTAGAAGGTAAGGCGAAGAAAGGGAAAGGCAAGGCATCACATTCCAAATCATATTCTTTCCATGGAGGTAAGAAGAAAGACATGTTGAAATTCAAGTGCTTTAATTGTCATGAGTTGGGAAATTTTGCTACAAATTCTTCTCTCAAGAAGTCCAAGAAGAATTCCTCAGGAGGAGTGGTAGGTGAGGCTTTGGACTCTGAATTCGAATCAAATTTTACCCTCATTGCATGCAAGGTGTCATCAATGATGGACAGTGTATGGTACCTTAACAGTGGATCTTCTTTCCACATGACAGGTGAAAAGGAGGTATTCAGTGACCTGGAGGAGAAGGATCTCTAGATGCATATCAAGATGGGTGATGACAGGAGGTATAGTGCTACTAGATTGGGCACGGTTACTTTTTAGAGGGAGCATGGTGCTCGTCTCACCTTGAGAGATTTTATGTATGTGCCCGGGTTGAAGAAGAACTTAATATCGGTCACCATGTTGGAGGATAGAGGCTATGATGTGGTCTTTCGCAAAGGAAATGTGCTCCTTAGACACATAGCTATGGGTCAGGTAATGGAGATAAGGATTCAGGTGAACAATCTCTATAAGTTGGAGGTAGAGGATTATGTTACTTTAAGCACGAAAGAATAGATGGTGTAGAGTTGAGATGTTGGCAAGTTGTGGCACAAGTGATTGGATCACTTGCATCATGGGGCTTTGAAAATCATGCAACATAGTTCTACTAGTCTTCCCAAATGTACGCTAGAGAAAGTCGATACATGGAAGGGGTGTACTTTGGGAAAATACACCAAGGCTTCCTTTGACAATAGAGACACTTGAGCAGAGGTTATTCTAGAGTGAGTCCATTCAAATGTGTGTGGACCATTCTCAACAACATCCATGACCAAACACATGCATTATGTTATATTTGTTGATGACATTTCTCGTAAATGTTGGATTTTTTTATGCAGAAGAAGGATCAAACTTCCACAAATCTTTGTGAATTTAAACCATCGGTTGAGAAAGAGTCTGATAGGAAGGTTATAGCTCTCAGGAGCGATAACAATAGTGAGTATGTCCCAAATGAGTTTAAGAAATTTTGTGCGGTAGAAGGGATGAAACAAGAGTTCACAACACCCCATAACCCACAA
This sequence comes from Pinus taeda, assembly GCA_000404065.3. NCBI lineage: Eukaryota > Viridiplantae > Streptophyta > Pinopsida > Pinales > Pinaceae > Pinus > Pinus taeda. The sequence continues at coordinate 5,939 of APFE031210063.1, read as the reverse complement.
CAGAATGGGGTGGTTGAGAGGAAGAACAAAAGCATTGTATGGGAAACACGGGTGATGTTGCATGATCAGCACCTACCACTATAGTTGTGGGCTAATGCATGCAACACAACTGTTTATTTTCATAACAAAAGCCTGCATCAGATGCTTGGGAAGAGGCTAGATGTTGGTCACTTCAGGATTTTTGGTTCATCGGTATATTGGCATGTGACCAAAGATGCACAGAAGAAGCTTGAACCGACAATGGAATTGGGGATTTGTGGGGTACACTGATACACCTCACAACTATCAAGTGTACTTTCTAACCAACAGGATGACAGTGGTTCACAAGGATGTGAAGTTTGATGAGCAGAAGGCCATGCGAGTTTCCTTTGAGAGGGAGCTAAAACTGCATGCGGTTAAGGAAATTTTGGTTCCTAATTCTGAGGAGTTTGTTATTGATGTGGGGAATCCACATGTAGAGGATCCAGGAGTGGAGACATCCACTCAAGCAAAGTCTTCCAGAGATGGGAGAAAGTGCACCAGAGAGGCTGACAGGTTATTGCATGATTCACGAGAGAGTCTAGGAGCACCCACATTTGAGTACAGGCAGAGGAGGTCACCGTAGAGGTACACTGGATACATGGCTCTTATGAGTGGATGTGTTCTCACAAATCCATATTCCTTTGAGGAAGTAGTGTAGCAACCAGTTTGGGTTGATGCCATGGTGGAGAAGTATGACTCCATAGTTCATAACTTTGTTTGGGATGTGGTCCTGAGACCAGAGGACAAGTCAGTGGTGAGCTTTGGATGGATTTACAAGGTAAAAAAATCTAAAGATGGTAGTGTGGAGAAGCATAATGATAGGTTTGTGGCCCGTGGATTTTCATAGGAAGAGGGGACTAACTATGATGAGACCTTTTCTTTTGTTGCAAGGTACTCATCGACCAGATCTATATTAGCACTATCAATGCAGATGGGTTGGAAGATACATCAGATGTATGTAAAGACAACCTTCCTTAATGGCATTATTAAGAAAGAGGTGTACATAGAGCAACCTGAATGTTTTGAGACCTTTGACCGTGAGTTGCATGTGTGATGAACACCAGTATTGCAGCAAGGATGATGTAACTCCTGGGGCTACCGACTTTACTTCATCAACCCGGGTTCATACAAACTTGGAGGTGACAATCCTGTATACAAAAATAGATTTAATTGGCCTACTCTTGTCACTGCTTATTTGGGGTGATAGACCACTAGGGTTTCTCAAACCAACCTTCTATTGACTAGAAGAAATCTGATTACCAACTGGAGAGGGGAAATTTACCTTAAATGAGAGAAAAGAATTGTTGCCTAATTGCAAGATTGAAAGACTGAAAAAATGCTTGCAAAGTAACATGAAATCCTCTATCTACTTGTTAACACACTTTTATTGCAAAAGAACCCTACTTGACACATGTGAGGTTTTAACTAATCTAAGCATGAAGTCTGATCTAGAGAGGACTAACTATTCTGTGCAAGAGTAAATATAAAATAACTCCTTCTTTAATCTTTTTTCTTTATAAATCTAAATGCTAATATTTCCTTGTTCTTTGGTAGGGAATACAAGTTTGGAGGAATAGGGGCACAATTGTTTTGATGGAATGGAGGTTAAGTAGGGGCCTAATCCTGGCTTCAGTGATGATTTTTCTCAATTCGGGCTCAAAACAGGTTGCTACAGGATTTCCTACAAGATGTACTAGTTCTCCTACAAGATCCCATATTTTACTACAGGAACAGGCCAAAAACCTCCTTGGGTTTCTAAAAATTACTTTCCATGTGTTGTAAACTGGCGCCAAACTACAATGACTAAAACAGTAAAACAAATGCAAAATTTGTTTTGTTTGAATGTAAGCTTAAAATATCACTGCATATCTACCACATAGTAAAACATGTGCATAAACTGAAGCGGGTTTTTGTTATTTGGTATGTGATTGAAGAAACCTCTTTCACTTCTGTAAAATTCATGTCCATTACTTCAGAAACTGATTTTGTAGTAAACTTGTCAGTGTGTGCAACAAATGACCTCAAAACATGCATAACCAAGAATCAATCATTCAGCTCGATCATATCTTCTGATTTGGGAGCCGGTTTTGGGAGTGTGATATACCATTGGAAATATTTTCCCGAGCTTATTCTGATGAACATTCTTATGACATGTTTTCCACTGAACATCATGTGAAAAATATCTCTGAAGACCAGACATAGTAAGAGCCCATTTTGATCCCTGGTGACAGGCTGCGAAGACTGGAACTAACAGGGATATAAGTTGAAAAAGTAGTTTTTTCCTTTTTTCCCTCAAAAATTTGATGATGCAATATAATCTTATTTTATTTTTTCCACTATTATTTTATAGTTTCCTTAGGAGGCCCATTTTAGACCTCAAAATTCCCCTAATGATTGACAACCAATCTGCCCTCAACAAGATAATTTGACCATCTCACTGTCGCATGCTCCCTCAAATGCTCTTATTCATACCCTATACATGCTCGGTCATGCAGCTCTAGATCTATAGCTCTTGCCTCTATCAATGCTCCAAGTCCATCTGGCCACTGAATCTCTACTATCCAATCTTCTCTCTAGTTGACCATTCGTCAATCAATGCATCAACACATCGAGACTCTTGTTGATTTGTGCATAACTCCACTAATGAACAGCTCTCAATCTGCGCATTGTTGCTCCTTAGCTACTTAGGGACTTCTTCCCACTATGGTCTTCCTACGCTGCGTCGATGAAGACCAACATAGGGCACGAAGGTATGCCACCTATCAATGCAAGATGTCCATCTCCCACAATGAACACGTGCTAGGAGGACTGCCCAACATCTACTATAGAATTCCTTCTTCACACATAAGTCTCGGGCTCCACAACTACTCCTCTGGTTTGTCAACCCTTCAGATTAACAACTACCTCTCTCGCAACTACCTTTATCCATCATGGTGTTTCTCATTAGGCTCCACCTTGGACACTATCACAATGTCCTCCAGCAGACCATAAATGCCCAATCCACATTCACACTAGGTCCACTCTCGTGCTACCCTCCAACAGTCCATGAGTGACCAAGTCCACGTTGTAGCATCTACACCTAGTTAGGGCATCCTCACATCTAGGAGACCCTTACACACATCTGCCAACATACACTTCACCAACTTCCCTTTGATTTTGTAATGAGGAGTTATTGCACAAATCTAGGCTTTATTGTAACATCTTCTCATTAATTAGGGCATCTAACAGTCCATGTCATCCCTAACTCCTCATTGCTATAGTCCTCCAAATATAGTCCTCTCGTAGGACACCTATCAAACCAACATCCAAGTGGCCATCTACAACTCCTATTGTTGATGTCCTCTTTCCTAGGGATTTATGCTTCCTACTGTAGTATATTCCCACTAAGAAACCCTTTCTTATAGCTGCCACAATCATCCAACATGTGTCCAATCAAAACACTACATCCCTAGCATCAAACTCAGCATTAATACATACCTCTCTTCACTTCTATACTGATGTGACTATTGTCACCTTGGTTTCCTGGTAAGGGCTTCCTAACAGTCCTTGTTAGGCTCCTCCAAGCATCTCTGAAGGCCTCCTACAACTTCTCATCAATCGATCCAAGTCTGGTCACTACAATGACCCAAAACAAGGCACAATGTGATTCTCAAGTCTTGTTGTCATATCAATGGTTGGTTAGGTCATCATGGGAAAACAATATCCCTAACCAAGCACCCAACAACCCTTATTTTATTTGGCCCTACCAAGGAAGAATTCCCCTCATGCGTGTTATTCTTCTGGGAAAAAGTCTGCCCCAAAGTCTCTCCACACTGCCCTTATTTTGATGCGGTTAGGTCTGTGGCATACCATAGTTCAGTTGTCACCTATAGCCATCCCCAAAACAGAGAATCCTTGCCTCAATTGTTTCCCAACAGACCCTCCTTTCACTTGTGTTTATGCCTTTTCCATACTCGGCCTTCTTGCAGTATGTGACAACCCTCCACATAGTCAATGAAGCACCCAAACCAACCCTAAATCCTCACGTTGTTATGTCCTCTTTTCCTATAGAAAAACAAAGGTATCTCCCCTCTTCCCCAATTTGTTGTCCCTCCTCCTTAACACTGCCTTGATGTTGAACTTTTGTATTCCCTTTAAATCTCTACACCACCCTATATTTATACTAAAGAGAGGGGCTCCAAAACGTCATGATCTAGGGTTATCCAATTGTCATGAGCCTAACATAACCTTAGGCCAAGCTTGACATACAAGTGAAAACCCATCATTAACCTTCAAAAATTCATATATCCTCAACAAAAACTTGGAATTGGATGATTTTTGTTGCATTAGAATCGTCTCGCCGAGAGCTATCATCCTCATCCATCACATGTCGAAAACGCATCATGGTTTCGGCCCAAAAATCTATGGATAAAAAACCCCAGGATTGGGTTCTAAGACCACAAGCCTACTTGTGGCGCTTTGACCTCCAACCCTCTAACACTAGGGTTTGAAGTACCTCCCAAGGTACACAAAAATCAACACCAAGAACTATAAATCTAAGGCCTGCCACCCTAGTGTGATGGAAAATCTCTCTTGCAATGCTCTCCACCATAAGTCCAACTTTGCAAAGGCTTCCTACCATCACCCTTGTTATGCTCCTCAGACTGAAATCAACATTCTCTATCAACTACATTGAACTTCTTACAAGGTGCCACATTCTCCTTATCACCTACATCTTGAGGTCTTCCTTGCTTCTTAGCCCACTTTCCTTTAGTCTTGTGATTACCTTTTCAATCTTGGTTAGGCTTAGACTTGCACTTACATTTCTCATAAAAATGTTTTATCTTCCCGATGACTTCCTCCAATGACCGAGGTTCATCATACTCAATTTGATCTTTCAATTGTAAAGGCATTCCACTAATGAACCTTTGGACCTTTTTCTTCTTATCCTTGAGGTAGGTCACATACCTCAACAGCTCCAAAAACTTAGTCATGTACTCTTCATCTATCATGGAACACATCTTCAACTCATAAAATTCCTTAGCCTTTCCATCATAGTATCTCTCGAACAAGTAATTCTTCCTGAAGAGTCTTTTAAACTCATGCCAACTTAACTCCTCTATCTGGATGCTTCTGACACGCTTCACGTTTTCCCACCAAATATCTGCTCTTCCTTTGAGACTGAAGATCACTATCTTGGCTTTCATATTCTATGAATAATCATGCAATCCAAAGAAATTCTTCATCCCAAATAGTCATGCTTTTGCATCTTCTGGTTTATTCACATGCCCATCAAAAGTAGGAAGCTTGGATTTCTTGAAATCCTCTGGAAAATACTTCTCACTTCTCCTATAAGGATGTTGGCAGCAATAAATATGATATCTCTCAAAAACTAAACCAGAATAAAATCCAAAAGCACTACCTTTTCTGTTAGGTGTATCCAAATATCTTCTACCTATGACCGTATCATCCCTGTCCAACCTGTGTCCCAATTGAAACCTGCTACCATATGCCCCATTAGTCCTTTCATCTTGTCCATGACTGATCCTCAGTTGTCCCTACTTCTACAAATATGAAAGACTCTGAAGGATCACTACATTAACTTCTGCTTTCTTTTCCTAAGATATGGAAAGTATTTCCTATGCCTCAACCATCCTGCTATTATCTGCCTTACAACTTCTGATTTCTACCTTCAAGCTTCTCAATGTATCTTCTATATTAGGAAAATACTCATCTCCCTGATGCTCAACTGGTATGTAAGGAGAGTCACATGAACTATAATCGACCATTCTATTCATCATCTCCTATCTTCTATCTCCTACAAACATGACATGTTAGATAAGCCAAATATATACATAATCAAAATCATACCTTAGTGTGTTCCAGGGAACGTTATCTCATCTACACAATCAATCTAGATTAGCATGATATGATATTTA
>APFE031210058.1:0-14219 GCA_000404065.3 Pinus taeda | reverse complement strand
ATTAATAATTAAACCATTTTAGATTCATCTTAACTGTAGATTTAGATAGCCTACAAAGGGATCAAATTTCTCAAGGTGTAAGCTTTTCCTTTAGATCAATCTTAACTCTAGATTTAGTCAGCATAGAGAGGGAATTTTTTTCTTAATTATAATGTTAGAGTCTGTTCTATTTGCATAGTTTGGAAAATCTTACAAAGACCCACGATTTCACACGAGTGAGAGAGACAATTTAGTTAATGATGTTTATAAACATGTATATGCATCTCCTAGATGGGGAGGAGCAAGTGGAGGGATATGGAGATGAGTATGAGATTGTTTTGTGTGAGAAATCCATCACAAATTGTTAGATTTCGCACTCTACAATGTTCCTATGTGCTTGAGTTTGTGCTAAAAGGAAATCTAACACATGTTACATTTTATTTCACATTGTAATGTTTTTAATCTAGCACACATTAGCCTTATTTTGTCCTAAAATGTTGTTATGTTCTTGTGTTTGTGCTAGAAGGAAATATAGCATGTGTTAGATTTCTTTCAAATTTAAAATGCTTTTGTTTGTGTTGGAAGAAAGTTTAACACAAGCTATATTTCTTATACTGTACACTGTTGTTGTTGGAAACGTGCGTGTATTTGTGGTAGACATAAATCTAGCACTTGCTAGATTTCTCACTCTACAATGTTTTTATGTGCTCGAGTTTGCGCTAAAAGGAAATCTAACCCATGTTAGATTTTATTTTACATTGAAATGTTGTTAATCTAGCACACATTAGACTTATTTAGTCCTAAAATGTTGTTATGTTCTTGTGTTTGTGCTAGAAGGAAATATAGCATGTGTTAGATTTCTTTCAAATTAAATGTGCTTGTGTTTGTGTTGGATGAAAAGTTAACACAAGCTAGATTTCATATACTCTACAATGTTGTTGTTGGAAACGTGCTTGTATTTGTGGTAGACATAAATCTAGCGCTTGCTAGATTTCTCACTCTACAATGTTTCTATTTGCTCGAGTTTGTGCTAAAAATAAATCTAACACATGTTAGATTTTATTTTACATTGTAATGTTCTCAATCTAGCACATAGTAGACCTATTTAGCCCTACAATGTTTTTATGTTCTTGTGTTTGTGCTCGAAGGAAATGTAACGTGTTAAATTTCTTTCAAATTAAAATGTGCCTGTGTTTGTGATGGAAGAAAATTTAACAAAATCTAGAATTCTTATACTCTATAATGTTGTTGCTGGCAACGTGCTTGTATTTTTGGTATACATAAACCTAGCACTTGCTAGATTTCTCACTCTACAATGTTTCTATGTGCTCGAATTTGCGCTAAAAGGAAATCTAACACATGTTAGATTTTCTTTCACATTGCAACATTGTTAATATAGCACACATTAGACTTATTTAGTCCTATAATGTTGTTATGTTCTTGTGTTTGTGCTCGAAGGAAATATAACATGTGTTAGATATATTTCAAATTAAATTGTGCTTGGGTTTGTGTTGGAAGAAAATTTAACACAATCTAGAATTCTTATACTCTACAACGCTATTGTTGGCAATGTGCTTGTATTTGTGGTAGACATAAATATAGCACATGTTAGATTTCTCGCTCTACAATGCTGTTGTTGGCAACGTTCTTGCATTTGTGTTAGACATAAATCTAGCAGTTGCTAGATTTCTCACTCTAGAATGTTTCTATGTGCTTGAGTTTCTGCTAAAAGGAAATCTAACACATGTTAGAATTTCTTATACATTGCAATGTTGTTAATATAGCACATATTGGACTTATTTGGTACTAAAATGTTGTTATTTTGTTGTGTTTGTGCTAGAAGGAAATATTACATGTCTTATACTTCTTTCAAATTTAAATTTGCTTGTGTTTGTGTTGGAAGAAAATTCAACACAAGCGAGATTTCTTATACTCTACAAGGTTGTTGTTGGAAACGTGCTTTTATTTGTGGTAGACATAAATCTAGCACTTGCTATATTTCTCACTCTACAATGTTTCTATCTGCTTGGGTTTGTGCTAAAAGAAAATCTAACACATGTTAGATTTTCTTTTACATTGCAATGTTGTTAATCTAGCACACATTAGACTAATTTGGTCCTAATATGTTGTTTTGTTCTTATGTTTGTGCTAGAAGGAAATATAACATGTGTTAGAATTCTTTCAAATTTAAATGTGCTTGTGTTTTTGTTGGAAGAAAATTTAACACAAGCTCGATTTCTTATACTCTACAATGTTGTTGTTGGCAACGTGCTTGTATTTGTGCTAGACATAAATCTAGCACATGCTAGATTTCTCACTCTACAATGTTTCTATGTGCTCAAGTTTGTGCTGAAAGGAAATCTATCACATGTTAGATTTTATTTTACATTGCAATGTTGTTAATCTAGCACACATTATAGACTTATTTAGTCCTAAAATGGTTTTATGTTCTTGTGTTTGTGCTAGAAGGAAATTTAACATTTGTTAGAATTCTTTCAAATTTAAATGTGCTTGTGTTTTTGTTGGAAGAAAATATAACACAAGCTAGAATTCTTATACTCTACAATGTTGTTGTTAGCAACATGCTTGTATTTGTGGTAGACATCAATCTAGCACTTGATAGATTTCTCACTCTACAATGTTCCAATGTGCTCGAGTTTGCACTCAAATGAAATCGAACACATGTTAGATTTTATTTTATATTGCAATGTCGTTAATCTAGCACACATTAGACTTATCTAGTTCTACAATGGCATTATGTTCTTGTGTTTGTGCTTGAAGGAAATATAACATGTGTTAGATTTCTTTCAAATTAAATTGTATCTAGTATTCTTATACTATACAATGTCGTTATTGGCAACGTGCTTGTATTTGTGGTAGACATAATTATAGCATCTATTATATTTTTCACTCTACAATGTTTCTATCTACTCAAGTTTGTGCTAAAAGGAAATCTAACACATGTTGGATTTTATTTTACATTGCAATGTCGTTAATCTAGCACACATTAGACTTATTTAGTCCTAAAATGTTGTTACGTTATTGTGCTTGTGCTAAAAGGAAATATAGCTTGTGTTAGATTCTTTCAAATTAAAATGTGCTTGTGTTTGAGTTGGAAGAAAATTGAATAGAAGCTAGATTTCTTATACTCTACAATGTTGTTGCTGGAAACTTGCTTATATTTTTGGTAGATGTAAATCTAGCACTCGCTAGATTCCTCACTCTATAATGTCTCTATGTGCTCGAGTTTGCACTAAAAGGAAATTTAACACATGTTAGATTTTATTTTACATTGCAATGTTGTTAAACTAGCACACATTAGACTTATTTAGTCCTAAAATGTTGTCATGTTCTTGTGTTTGTGCTAGAAGGAAATATAGCATGTGTTAGATTTCTTTCAAATTAAATTGTTCTTGTGTTTGTGTTGCAAGAAAATTTAGCACAATCGAGTATTCTTATACTATACAATGTTGTTATTGGCAACGTGCTTGTATTTGTGGTAGACATAAATCTAGCAGTTGTTAAATTTCTCACTCTACAATGGTTCTATGTGCTCAAGTTTGTGCTAAAAGGAAATCTAACACATGTTAGATTTTATTTTACATTGCAATGTTGTTAATCTAGCACACATTAGACTTATTTAGTCCTAACATTTTGTTACGTTATTGTGTTTGTGCTAGAAGGAAATATTACATGAGTTAGATTATTTCAAATTAAAATGTGCTTGCATTTGTGTTGGAAGAAAATTTAACACACGCTAGATTTCTTATGCTATACAATGCTGTTGTTGGCAACGTGCTTATATTTGTGGTAGACATAAATCTAGCACTTGGCAGATTTCTCACTCTACAATGTTTCTATGTGCTCGAGTTTCTGCTAAAACGAAATCTAACACATGTTAGATTTTAGTTTACATTCCAATGTTGTTAAACTAGCACACATTAGACTTATTTAGTCCTAAAATGTTGTTATTTTCTTGTGTTTGTGCTAGAAGGAAATACAACATGTGTTGCATTTCTTTCAAATTTTAATGTGCTTGTCTTTATGTTTGAAGAAGATTTAACACAAGTTAGATTTATTATACTCTACAATGTTGCTGTTGGCAACGTGTTGTATTTGTGGTAGACATAAATCTAGCACTTGCTAGAATTCACAATTTAGAGAATTTCTATGTGCTTGACTTTGCGCTAAAAGGAAATCTAACACATGTTAGATTTTCTTTTACATTTCAGTGTTGTTAATCTAGCACACATTAGACTAATCTAGTTCTACAAAATTGTTAAGTTCTTGTGTTTGTGCTAGAGGGAAATATAACATCTGTTAGATTTCTTTCAAATTAAAATGTGCTTGTGCTTGTGTTGGAAAAAAATTTAACACAATCTAGAATTCTTAAACTATACAATGTTGTTGTTGGCAATGTGCTTATATCTGTGGTAGACATTAATCTAGTAGTTGCTAGATTTCTCACTATTGAATGTTTCTATGTGCTTGAGTTTGTGCTAAAAGGAAATCTAACACATGTTATATATTATTTTACATTGCAATGTTGTTAAACTAGCACACATTAGACTTATTTAGTCCTAAAATGTTGCTATGTTCTTGTGCTTGTGCTAGAAGGAAATATAACATGTATTATATTTCTTTCAAGTTTAATTTTTCTTGTGTTTGTGTTGGAAGAAAATTTAACACAAGCCAGATTTCATATAATACACAATGTTCTTGTTGGCAACGTACTTGTATTTGTGGTAGACATAAATCTAGCACTTGCTAGATTTCTCACTCTACAATGATTCTAGGTTCTTGAGTTTGTGCTAAAAGTAAATCTAACGCATGTTAGAATTTCTTTTGATGCAGGAGCATCTGGTCGACAGGGCGAAGACCGAGACAGGGCGGAAAAAGTTTCTGAAGAAGATTGGGAAAGATGAACAGTTCGACAAAGGACAGCAAGTCTGTCAGGTTCTTGCATTTTTATTTTTATTTTCTATCAAAGTCAACTACAGGATTTAGAATCTGTTGGTTAATTTTTTATTTATTTTACTTTACTATAGCAACAGGTGTTAATTGTAGTGGTTAGAATTAGATTAATACCAATAATGTAAACAACAACCCTTTATGGGACCAGAGAGACAAGGTAGACAAACGAATATACAGGTAGGGTAAGTTTTAGTAACTGCCAAGCAAAACTGAAATAAAGTAACTATCTGACAAAATGTAAAAGATAACTATATACAGTTATCTAACTACCTGTACCTATTGTATAAAAACACAGACAAAATAACCCAGAGGGGTTCAGCAGCTAAGTAATTGAAAGAGAGAATTAAAGAAATAGAAGTCAAATTTCCCTTCATCAAAAAAATTATGTGCACAAATAGATGTATGAATGAAATACATGGGTCCTCTGCATTAAATATTTCTATCCATATATATTTCTATACAAATAATTTGTGTAGGCAAATACAATGACAGAGAGTCACAAAACAAGTTCACGCATATATATATTATCGCATAACAAATATCGTTACAGGTAAATACAGGACCGACATTCATAATACCCCGAGTCTCAAGACAAGTCAAGACGAGAGTGAACAGCAGGCGGAAAAAGGCGAACAAAGTCGAGGAGTACAACGACCCACGGTCGAAACTGGGTAAGAAATAATATCAAAGATTAACCGTAAATTTGCAAATTCCAATATATATTACATTGCAGGCCTGTCCAATTAAATATTACATAAATGAATTGCGTGATGAGGGTTCGATGAACCGAATCATCCACTGACAGAATTTACAGAAAACCTATACCCCACGGCTACGGGTGGGAGTAACCCAAACCCTCAAACGCTACACACCGAGACGAAACCCTGAACACGGAGGGGCCGAGCGTTGTTAGCTACAGTTCGAAAAGAAGATAAAGAAATATAGCAGGGAACCATTAAATTACCTGAGCACCGAGTCGAGCGCGGAGAATACCAAGTTGTAGACCAACCAACTGCACATTGCCAACTGAGCAAACCAGAAACCCTCAACACCAAGATTTACCATAAAATTGTAGCGCCATTGACCGAGACAAACAACAAATACAGAGGGATAACTAGTCGACTGAGCAAATTCACGAAGGACCAACAGAATGCCAAGCAAAAGAGCCACAACTTACCAGCAAACGCCTGGACCAAGCACACGGACATGAAGACAATATCGAACCAAACCATCAAAACCATGATAGTGTATTACCACAGGCGAAGAGCAACCATAAACGGGGCCGAGTATCAGAACCAGACCACAGAGTAGCGAAAACGACGGAGTGAAAATGCCAAATGAGCGCGAGTTGACAAAGGGAAATGGGTGGTAGAGAGATTAGGGTTTCAACAGATTCGAGGCGGACAGGTGTCGCAACGAGGATGGTTTGTTTAGCCAACAAACCATCAGAACCGTGACAGTGTATTACCACAGGCGAAGAGCAACCATAAACGGGGCCAAGTATCAAAACCAGACCACAGAGCAGCGAAAACGACGGAGTGAAAATGCCAAATGAGCGCGAGTTGACAAAGGGAAAAGGGTGGTAGAGAGATTAGGGTTTCAGCAGATTCGAGGCGGACAGGTGTCGCAGCGAGGACAGGTAAGTACCGGGGGGTTGATTAACAATCACCTACCACATTGAATTACCAAATCAAAACCAAAATATCAGCAATCAAACCAAAATATCCGCGAAGGACCGTAAGGAACTGAGCTGGCGTGTGACAACGTGGGCTGGCCACATCATCTTTTACACTGCAATGTTGTTAATCTAGCACACATTAAAATTATTTAGTCCTAAAATGTTGTTATGTTCTTATGTTTGTTCTAGAAGGAAGTACAGCAGGTGTTAGATTTCTTTCATATTTAAATGTGCTTGTGTTTGTGTTGGAAGGAAATTTAACACAAGCTAGATTTCTTATACTCTACAATGTTGTTGTTAGCAATGTGGTTGTATTGTGGTAGACATAAATCTAGCAGTTGGTAGATTTCTCACTCTTGAATGTTTCTATGTCCTCGAGTTTGGGCTAAAAGGAGATCTAACACATGTTAGGTTTTATTTTAAATTGCAATGTTGTTAATCTAGCACACATTAAACTTATTTCGTCCTAAAATGTTGTTATGTTCTTCTGTTTGTGCTCAAAGGAAATATAGCATGTGTTAAATTTCTTTCAAATTAAAATGTGGTTGTGTTTGTGTTGGAAGGAAATTTATCACAATCTAGAATTCTTAAACCCCACAATGTTGTTGTTGGCAACATGCTTGTATTTGAGGTAGACATAAATCTGACACTTGATAGACTTCTCACTCTACAATGTATGTATGTGCTTGAGTTTGCGCTAAAAGGAAATCTAACACATGTTAGATTTTATTTTACATTGCAATTTTGTTAAACTAGAACACATTATAATTATTTAGTCCTAGAATGTTGTTATGTTCTTGTGTTTGTGCTAGAAGGAAATATAGCATGTGTTAGATTTATTTCAAATTTAAATGCGCTTTTTTTTTGTTGGAAGAAAACGTAGCACAAGTTACATTTCTTATACTCTACAATGATGTTGTTGGTAATGTGCTTGTATTTTTGGTAGACATAAATCTAGCAGTTGCTAGATTTCTCACTCTTGAATGTTTCTAGGTGCTTGAGTTTGCACTAAGAGGAAATCTAACACATGTTAGAATTTTTTTTACATTGCAATGTTGTTAATCTAGCACACATTAGACTTATTTAGTCCTAAACTTTTGTTATGTTCTTGTGTTTATATTTCTTTCAAAATTAATTTTGCTTGTGTTTGTGTTGGAAGAAAATTTAACACAAGCCAGATTTCTATGTGCTTGACTTTGCGATAAAAGGAAATCTAACACACGTTAGATTTTCTTTTACATTTCAATGTTGTTAATCTAGCACACATTAGACTAATCTAGTTCTACAAAATTGTTAAGTTCTTGTGTTTGTGCTAGAGGGAAATATAACATGTGTTAGATTTCTTTCAAATTAAAATGTGCTTGTGCTTGTGTTGGAAGAAAATTTAACACATTCTAGAATTCTTATATTATACAATGTTCTTGTTGGCAATGTGCTTGTATTTGTGGTAGACATCAATCTAGCAGTTGCTAGATTTCTCACTCTACAATGTTCTATGTACTTGAGTTTTCACTAAAATGAAATCTAACACATGTTAGATTTTTTTTTACATTGCAATGTTGGTAATCTAGCACACATTAGACTTATTTGTTCCTAAAATTTTGTTATGTTCTTATGTATGTGCTAGAAGGAAATATAACATGTGTTATATTTGTTTCAAATTTAGTTTTTCTTGTTTTTGTGTTGGAAGAAAATTTAACACAAGACAGATTTCTTATACTATACAATGTTGTTGTTGGCAACGTGCTTGTATTTGTGGTAGACATAAATCTAGCACTTACTAGGTTTCTCACTCTACAATGTTTCTATGTTCTTGAGTTTGTGCTAAAAGTAAATCTAACACATGTTAGATTTATTTTACATTGCAATGTTCTTAATCTAGCACACGTTAGACTTATTTAGTCCTAAAATGTTGTTACGTTCTTGTGTTTGTGCTAGAAGGAAATATAACATGTGTTAGATTTATTTCAAATTTAAATGTGCTTGTGTTTGTGTTGGAAGAAAATTTAACACAAGCTAGATTTCTTATACTCTACAATGTTGTTGTCGGCAACGTGATTTTATTTGTGGTAGACATAAATCTAGCACTTGCTATATCTCTCACTCTATAATGTTTCTATCTGTTCAAGTTTGCACTAAAAGAAAATCTAACACATGTTAGATTTTATTTTAAATTGCAATGTTGTTAATCTAGCACACAATAAACTTGTTTAATCTTACAATGTTGTTATGTTCTTGTGTTTGCATTTAAAGGAAATATAACATGTGTTAAATTTCTTTCAAATTAAAATGTGTTTGTGTTTGTGTTGGAAGAAAATTTAACACAATCTAGAATTCTTATACTCTACAACGTTGTTGTTGGCAACGTGCTTGTATTTGTGGTAGACATAAATCTAGCACTTGATAGACTTCTCACTCTACAATGTTTCTATGTGCTCGAGTTTGCACGAAAATGAAATCTAACACATCTTAGATTTTATTTTACATTGCAATGTTGTTAATGCTAACATGTTTCTGTTTAGGCTAAAAGAAAATCAGCTTGTGCTAGATTTTTTTTGTCATGGAGTGTTGTAATTGGAAATATTTATATGTTTGTTATAAGTAAATGCAATTCTAAGTAAATTTTTCTCACACTACAATGTTGTTATGTGATTAATTTCGCATTAGAAGGAAATATAGTATGAATTATATTTCTTTCACCTTGTAATGTTGTTACTTGCAACATTCTTGTGTTTTTTTATAGGAGGAAATCTTTGTACACTATACCATTCTTAGACCGCATATTCCATATGAAGGGCCTTCTAATCATTTCATGGTTTAACATTTTTTATATTGTAACAATAGTGTATGTAGGCATGGACTAAAACCTCATAGTCTCTAAAAGGAAAGGTCAAATGTCCCAGTAAATATTTTTATCGCAATG
Organism: Pinus taeda; assembly: GCA_000404065.3. Classification (NCBI taxonomy): domain Eukaryota; kingdom Viridiplantae; phylum Streptophyta; class Pinopsida; order Pinales; family Pinaceae; genus Pinus; species Pinus taeda. The sequence continues at coordinate 4,665 of APFE031210058.1, read as the reverse complement.
ATTTTATTGACATTGTGTTTATGTTTTTGCTTTACAACACAATGTTTTTGTTGGCAATCTTCTTCTATGCGATAGAATACAATCTAGCATGGGTTACATTTCATTTCCCTTGCAATATTTTAATGACAATATGTTCGTGTTTGTGGTAGAAGGAAATCTAGCTTGCGTTATATTTATTTTGTTTTGCAATGTTTTTCTTGGAAATATGAATGTGTTTGTGCTAAAAATAATTGTAGCACGTGCTAGATTTCTTTCACATTACAATGTTTTTTTACAATATCCATGCGTTTGTAATAGAAATAAATCTAGGATGCGAATATTTCTTTTGCTTTGCAAGGCTCTTGTTGGCAATATGCTTTTGTTCATGTTAGAATTAATTCTATCACATTCTATATTTCTTTTGCCTTGAATAGTTGCTATGTGTTTGTCTTTGTGCAAGATGAATATCTAGAAGAAAATCTAATGATCGCCATAGTTAATGTTCTTTCACTGTGTTTTGCTATTATTTTATCTAAAGCAAACTAAGAATATACATGACTATAAGAGATAAATTTTTTGTATATATGTTGTTATTTTGGTCTATACAATTATTTTTATTTATTCACAATGTAATGTCTTTTGGAAATGTTCTTATGCTCGTGCTATAAGGAAACCTAGTAGATGTTTGCTTTCCTATATTCACAATTAAAAGAACATAAAAATTTGTTTGGGGGCACCCTTTTTCTAACCTTGATTAGCTATTATCGTGAGTTATACACTTGTTATTGTTCTTGTTCATTTTGTTACACATATAATTATGCGAATAGTTATAGTATTTATAAATTCATATTTTCTTCAATAATTCGAAATTATGATAACAATTTTTTACTTTATTTTCAGATACCATGGACTATGAAGCTAGTGAGAATTCAAAGGAAGCATCCAAGGAAAAAGGAAGTTCAAGAAACACAACACCAAATTCTTTAAATGGTATGACAATTTTAGTTTATACTTTGTTAAAATTGTTAGACATTGTGTTAATAACTGGTTGTTGATTAATAAAACCCATGGAAATAGCCTTAGGATTGGGGTTTTAATGAGGACAACCCATACTAACATGGGTATTTTTTTTCTAAGAAATTTTAAATATGTGATAACTTTTGGTGTCATATACTAAACTTGCATAACATATGTACTCATTTATTATTGTGCATGTAAATGGAAATCGTGTATTATAAGGTTGTTTAATACTATTTTTTATTTCATGTCTTCCATTAAATTTTTCTTTCTAGAAACCATGGAAACTGGTGGGCCTGAAATTCGAAGTAAAGTAGCGAAGGCAAAAAGAAAAACAAGTGATATACAAATGATGCCCCCTTCAACTGGTATGGTGGTTTTATATTTTATGTACTCTTTTAGAAATGGTTGGATTAGGTGGTTTCTTTTCTTATCAGTTTTACCCACGTGATAACTTTTGGTGTCATATAGAAAACTTGCATAGCATATGTACTCATTTATTATTCTGAATGTAAATGGAAACCTTGTATTATAAGGTTGTCTAACAATATTTAGTATTTCATGTATTCCATAATTTTTTTTTCTTCTAGAAACTGTGGAATTTGGTGTGCTTGAAATTGAAAGTAAAGTAGTGAAGAAAAGACAAAAGAAAAAATGATGTACAAACATTGCCTCCTTAAACTAGTATGGTGGTTTTATATTTTATGTACACTATCTTGGAATTTGTTAGATTAGGTGGTTTTTCCGTATTTATAAGAAAATTATGTGAGAATATTTGAAATTATATTTTCATTTGATTAATGCAAATATTTTTTTGCTATTAATTGCAAAATTGGTTGGCCCAAAAGCAAATGAAATGTTACAACCATCACTTAAAAGAAAGAAAAGTTATTCAACTCAAAAGGCAGTATCAATAATACCTTCTAATTCTACTTTTGAAATGATTGAAAAATACAATACAAATAATAAATATGAGTTCGTGCAAGATTGGTACATCCAGATAGAAACTCCCATGAATATGTTTCTTGATATGCCTATTTGGATCAATAGACGGAAACGAACCAGAGATATTAGGAATAATAATTAATTGCTATGCTTGCAATGAAAATGAAATTGACTTTCAAGTGGAAATGTTTAAAGAAAATGAGGTAAAATTAATTTCATGTCAAGTGGAGTATACAAATTTTAGACCAAATTTGATTGAAGCTTCAAGTACTGATTCAACAAATATGATAAAAATCAATTTTCAAGTTGGATAACTTTGAGAGCTTCTCTAAATCTGGACTAAATAGTTGTGCAGATCTTTTAAAATGCATCACAACCATTCTGAGATATTGCTATGTAAGAAGTAAAAAAACATCATCTGTACATCTTCATTTACAACAAAAAAGGTAAATTTTTTGATAAAATACTAGATGATAAAATTGATTCTCAATTACTTGCTTTGAGAAGAGTATATTTATCTGATTTGGAGGAGAACATAAAAGAAAGTGATTTCAAGCCCCACTACAGAATTTCAAAAACTAGGAAGTTTAATTTGAGACAATAACTTGCAAATCAATGTGATGAGATTCATAAGCTTTCAAGCATTGCTATCTATTTTCAAACTCATTTATTAAAAAGTCGCTATTGAATGTGTAATGAGCCCCTAAGTGTTCAAAGAAGATCTCACGAGATGATTTAAATGTTCAAGTATTAGTGAAATCATTCATAGAAAAATTTCAAACTTCATTACCTAATGATCTTCTAATTCCATTTGACATCAATGAGCCTGATCCATTGGTCAACTCTATCAAAATTATAAATGAGACGGATCTAAATTCTAAGAATATCAATTTTTGGATAGTTCATGGTCAACATACCATTCAAGCAGCGAAATAAATTTTAACAAATCCTAAATATAATGTATCAATAGAAGTGAAAAAAAATATAAAAAACGTAATATTAGATTCTTGCATCCATCAGTTGAAACCACTGAGGTGATCCACATTTGTTGTCAATTAAATTCTATAAATAAGGTATTCTACAAAACTCCATTTATTGATTGTGTGCGCTCAGCAAGACATTTCTTAATTGCCAATGAAAAATTAAAGAAAAGGAGGATTGGATGCTCTAAGACGACTGAAGACAAGTTATGTAATTTTAATTATTTTTACATTTAAAATTTTATTATTGTATCTACTTTTATTGTAGATAAATGACTAAAACCGATAATATAAGTCATATTTTCTGATATTTATGATGATTTCTCATTAGATTATAACACCTTATTTAGTTTCTTTTTTACATTGGATTCTTATTAGTTATATTTATTATTTTATCAGGTTAATGATGAAATGTTGTGCTCATTCTTCGATTGTCCAATTACAAATTTTTCTAATAAAAAATTCTCTTATATCTTGATGAAGCTATTTGGGATAAATGGGACACTGTTTTTAACTGTTACCAACTAGACACATTAAAGTGTTCTCCAAGTGAACTTGATTTTGAGAACTACAAGAAAAATAGTCTACACAGTTTGATAGCAGATACTCTTCGGCCCCTTCAGGGATTAAACATGGAAGATATTGCTTCAGTAGCAGATAAGCTATTGGATGGAACCATTTGGTTTTCTTTTCCAATTAATCATCCAGCAAATGCCATAAAATTAAAATATTATTGTTCTAAATTGAAAACCAACAGAACAATATTGGATGCAATGGTTACATATTGTCCAATTCATGATCAAAAATTGAATGAGATGACTCTTACCACATTCAACATTATTAAGCATTATGAAATTAATGATATCATATTTACCAATTTTTGCAACATGGTGGAGGGGTCTACTCATGTCAAAGGAACATGTAATACAATGATAGAGTCCCTTTCTCAGCAAGCATGTGGAGTCCTTGAGAGAATGATAAATGGATCAACAAGTGTTCAACAGGTTGATAACAATTTTCAATTTGGTTGGTCATTTTGGGGGCCCTGGTCCTTTGTCAACACTTTTGCACTCTTTTCCATGTTAGTTGCAACCAGTTTTACGTACTGACCTTGTTGTTTTGGATACACTAGCTTTGAAAAAAGAACAACTCAATAAGGGATATTACATTGAATTTTTTTGATTTCTTATCGAAAAATGAGTTGAATGACTTTACTATAGTTCTCTTAGTAGAACTTTGGTTTTGTAATGATGTACGCCAGTCTTTGGAAATTTCCATAAAGAACTCCAAGTTCAACTATAAAATGACTAGTGGCATTTATGAATATAAGTCCCAAAACAATTATAGTTATGATATAGTTCTTACTATACATTTCTATACTTCAGAATTAAAAATTTTGGATGCTATAAAATACTCTCACACATTTGAAGACACGTTTAATGAAAATGAGACAGATTATCATTTTTCGATGGATTTAGTGGAAAAACACCAACAATGTAGTGATGCAAAAGTGGATATTTCTCTTTATGCGGGGAATTTTTTTATGAAGGCTTGTTGTCCATATGGAAGAAGAATTTGATGTGTTGTGCAAACATAGTCACAAAGGACAATCATGTTAAATAATTACAAATCTTTTCAACTATCAAATTCGGTATCCATTAACTTCTTGGAAAATTTAGGTACTACAATTCCCTTTATTTATTTTCTTATAATACATTGGATACTATTTTTTTCATATTTCTTA
>APFE031210050.1:563-12802 GCA_000404065.3 Pinus taeda | reverse complement strand
AATGTTGATAATTATATTATTAATAATAAAATATTGTTCATAATAATAACAATCCAAAACAAAACAAAACAAAAAAACAAGTGGCTTGGATAAGGATGGAGAAAACTAAAAGGAGAGGGTGGGAATCTAACAGCGGATAATTTTCCAACCGTCGTCCCTATTAATATTACTAGAAGACCTCTCAATTTCAATGGCTTCCCTAAATTTACGATGGTGGAAATGAGGAATCTTAGCGATAACCCTAGCCTCCTCAATGCATATATGATGCTTGGTCTTCTCTGCATGTTCGGCCAAAGCTAGAGATTTGGTCCTCCCGTGCTTGATATCAGCAGCGTGTTCCTTAATCCGCTCGTTAATAGAACAACCAGTTTCACCAATGTATGAGGTACCACAGGAACAAGGGATGATATAAACACCTTTCATATCCATAGGGTTTACATGGTCTTTAACAGACTTAAGGGAACTTCTAATGGTGTTGAGGGGTCTAAAGATCGAGGGAATATTATGCTTCTTCTGGATTCTAGAAATCTTGTCTGTTGTCCCTTGGATGAAGGGGAGGTAGACTCTTGAACTGTGATCAATGGGTTCTTTCTTGACCTTGGAACCTTTCCTTGCTTTGAGGAAAGCTTTGACACCCTGTTGCCTACTATAACCATTTTGGACAAAAATATTAAGGAGACGGGATTTTTCCTTAGAAAAGTGGTCTTCACTAGAAATTCTAAGAGCCTAAGTGGCTAACATGTTGAGAACACCTATTTTCTGAGCAGGAAAATGGTGAGAGTTGGCATGAAGATACTGCTCAGTATGAGTCTTTTTTCAATATACCTCATGGGAGAAAGATCCATCAACTTTCCTAGAAATGAGGACATCAAGAAAAGGAAGGAAACCATTGACCTCACGCTCTATCTTAAACTGGATGGAGTTAGACTGCTTATTGAGATGTTGGAAAAATAGGTCTAATTTCTCAGGCCCATGCTGCCATATGGTGTAGGTGTCATCAACGAATCTTTTCCAAAGCTTGGGTTTAAATAAAGCTAAGGATAAAGCTTGGATTCAAAATCTTTCATAAACAGGTTAGCGACAATAGGGGACAGGGGGGAACCTATGGCAACCCCACAGGTTTGTTCATAGAACTCACCTTCAAAACAGAAAAAAGTAGAAGTGAGGCAGATCTCAACTAATTTGACTATGTCGGGATCAGTAAAGCGAAAGATGACATCAAAGGCATCCTTAATAGGGATGAAAAGTATTTTTAAAAATATCAATTTTTTTTATTTTTTTAATAAAATTAGAACATAAATATTTTATAATTAAAACTCAAAACAATTTCAGTCAAGAATAATTACAATATACTTTATCATAAACAAATATAATAAACAAACTAATCTTTATCATTCTTATAATACACAACAACCGACAAAGTGATACATTGAATTAAGAAAATTAAGCTATATTTATTTGATAGTAAATCACCTCCAAAAAAACTAACAACTTGACATATCAAACTAAGCACTAATGTTAAATTGTAATATTCTTTTCTGAGTGGATAAACCTATCATAATTCAGTTGTCAAATCAATAGCGGAGACAATCATCAGTGGTAGCTATTTGTGAATGCAGGTTGAACCATCACTATTATTCAAGGAAAAAACCACACCACCTAGAATTATACCGATGGTTATTCGAATGGAGGATGACTCATCACTATTATTCAAGGAAAAAAACCGCACCACCAATTCGCGCCTGCCAAATGTCTCTGAATCTTGGGTTATTAAATTGTTTCCTTAAAGCCAAAAAAAACAATTTCTTAACCAAACAAAGACGTTTTTAGAGCATACTCGAAATCAAAATAACACATTAATGAAATAAAGTAAAACATTTGTTTTTTCCTTTTCTATTAAAAAAAAATAATAATAAGTTAGTCTAATAAAAATGATGGGCTAATGTTGGTTTTCAAATCCTACCATAATGTCCTAATTATTATTAGGAGGATTTTCATCCAAGTGCATGTTGGCTTACCAAGTAGCTTGAATATCCTTCCTTGTTTTTGGTAATTATTATCAGGAGGATTTTCATCCAAGTGCATGTTGGGTTACCAAGTAGCTTGAATTTCCTTCCTTGTTTTGTTTTGTTTTCACGTGTATTTAGGAGGATTTTTATCATATTGATTATGAACTTGACGTGCATGTTGGATTACCAAGTAGCTTTAATATCTTTCCTTGTTTTGTTTTTACTTATATTTAAACGATTTTTATTATATTGATTATGAACTTGGGAACTTGAGGTGAATCTTGGGTTACTAAGTAATTTTAATATTCTGGTTAGGTGTATTTTTTTTAAATAAAGAAATTATATTTGGAGCAGTTCTCAAGTATATATAGTCATGTTTGAGATTGGACCACAAGACTTGTGGGGAGCAAATCTCTCCACTTAAATATTGGACCACATCCTCAAGACTTTTCACTGTATTTCATGCTTGGTCCTCCATCTATGTGGTGTTTTCACGTGTATTCCATACTTAGTCCTCCATCTATTTGACCAAATATATACTCAGTAATATGTAATAAAACTAAGATTTTTATGGTTTTTATTTTAAATGTTATAATTTTTTATTAATTGTTATTATATCTTTTATGATTAAATATAATTATGGAAAATTTTATGAATTAAATTTGGTTAGATTTTAGAATTTTGTGATCCATATTGCAATGAGCATGTCTTTCAGATTAATCGCATCATTAGGATTTGGTTAACGTTTCGAACCAACTAATGTGGTTCATCCTCAAGACATAGGTGAAAAAATCAAATCTCAATTCCAAAACAGTAAAATTAAAAAATGATGCATCAGAGGGTCTAAAGAAATTAGCAGTTAAATTAGTTTAAATTAGATAATTAAAAATAAAATTTATTGATAAACCAACTATTAAGAATTAGTCATTATTATATATATATATATATATATAATAAATATATAATAAATATAAAATTAATTAATGATAATAATATTATAAGAATTAATTAAAATAAAACATTAATAATATTACAAGGTTATATTATATAAATATAATAGTAAGTTTAAATTTAAATTAATATTAAAATTAATTAATTAATTATTATTTTTAATTATATCAAGAATTTAAAGTATAAGAAAGATTTAATATAAATGAATTAAAACAAAATAAAAGCAATTAATTAATTGAAATTATACAAAGGAAATTATGTAATTTAAATTCATAAAATTCAAATTTAAAAAAAGAGAGAGAAAAAGGAAACAAGAGGTGAAATCAAGAATAGAGGGTCGAAATCCAACTCTTACTTACTTTCCAATCATCATCCATGTTAAGGTTGATTGCATGCTTCTCAATCTCAATAATCTCTCTAAGCTTCCTATGGTGGAAGTGATCAACCCTAGCAATGACTCTGGAATCCTCAATGCAAACATGGTGCTTCGATTTTGTTTCGCTAGAGCTGATGAGCGGGAGCGATTGTGCCTAATGTCTTCTACATGCTCTTGGATTATCTGGTTAATGGAGTGACCAATTGCTCCAATGTAGGGAATCCCACATGAACAAGGGATCGAGTAGACCCCTTTCATGTCTTTAGGGTCTACAGGGTCCTTAACAAATTTAAGAGAATTTAATGGTATTAAAGGGTTTGAACGAAACATAAGTCTATTCCTTTTAAGAATGTGGGAAGTCCTGTCAGTTTTCCCTTGGACAAACAAACGTTGAACCTTAGAGATATGATCATCACAAGTAGTCTTAACCCTTGATTCTTTACATGCTCTTCGAAAATCCTTGAGGCCTTGAGTTCTGCTATATCCATTATTTTCAAAAAAATAAGAAGATGATATTTCTCCTGCTTCGAGTGATTCTCATCAGAAATTCTCAAAGCACGGGTTGCAAGAGTGCTAAGGACCCCAAATTTTTGTGTTGGAAAATGATGAGAACTGGCATGAAGATATTGTTCCATGTGAGTTTTTTTGTGAAAAACTTAGTGAGAAACAAAACCATCATTCATTATGTAGAGGAGGATTTCAAGGAAAGGAAGGCACCCGTTTATCTCAACGTCCATCATGAATTTGATGGATTCTAATTCGGAATTAAGATGGTTAATAAAAAAAATCTAATTTCTCTTGACCATGGGGCCAAATGAAGCAAGTATCATCAACAGACCTCTTCCATCTTTTAGGTTGAAATTGAGCAAAGGCTAAAGGCTTGGTCTCACAATATTCCATGAAAAAGTTAGCAACTATATGGGAAACAAAGGAGCCCATCGCCACCCCACAAGTTTGTTCATAGAACTCACCTTGAAAACTAAAGAAAGTAGAGGTGAGGCAGAGGCCAACTAATTTGGTAGTGTCATTGTCAGTGATCCAATTTATGACATCAATGGCCTCTTGAATAAGTATTTTGGTATAAAAGGAAACAATGTCAAATCTTACTAACAAATCACTTGGGTCCAACCTGATATCTTTCCATTCTTTAACAAATGAAGCAGAGTCCTTAACAAAGGAATTTGTGTGATCCATAAGAGGTTTGAGCTTTTGAGCCAAAAATTTTTGTAAGAAGATAATTAGGCCCACCTATTGTGTTAAAAATAGGTCTCAAGGGTCCCCAGTCTTATGAATCTTTGGAAGGCCATAAATTCTGGGGGTGAGGGGATTGCTTTCAGTAAGCTTTTTACTGAGAGGTTTAAGAGAATTATTTTATTTAATGGCAACCATTACTTCTTTAATAACCTTTTTAATGGGATTCTTATTAAGCTTGAGGTAACTACCACTATTATGAAGATGGTCAATCATTTTGTTAACATAGTCAGATTTATCTAAAATGAAGACAACCTCACCTTTGTCAACTTTAAGGATGACAACGTTGAGGTTATCCTTTAAGGCTTCAAGGGCAAGAAATTCATTTTTGCTAATGTTTATTTTGGGAGGCTTAGCCTTCCTAAGAACGATAGCACAATCTTGCCTAATAACATCTTTAACATTATCAGGAAGGTCTCTAATACCATATTCGATGTTACAAATAATGTTATCTATGGGAATATTTTTAGGGGCAAGGGAAAAATTAAGCCCTTTATCAAGGAGGTTAAAAGTAGAGGGAGCAAAATTTTTACTAGAAAGATTAATAACATATTTAAAAGGATAAGGGGAATTATTATTATTATTATTATTATATTGTTACTATTTAAGATATTATTATTATCAAAATTGTTATTATTCAAGTCCTTATTATTTTTATTTGAACGAGAATAATTATTATTTGATATGTTATTAGTTAAAATTTTATATGAGAAATCATTATTATTATAACCACAATTATTGTTATTGGAATTTATGTTAGTTGAAAAACTATTATGATGCTTTGAATTGTGGCTATTATTGTTAATATAAATAAAGAAACAAGGGGGATGATGGGGTCTTTAAAAGGGGACCATAGGGAGAAAGATGACGGGGAAGATTGTTGGAAGATTTCAACAAGGAAAAAAAAGCTTCACTGGAAGGGGAGGAAACTGACACACGGGGGGACTACGCATAAGAATATATAGGATGATGATGGGGATCCAAACTAGATGGAGGTACAATCACAGGCGAGGATGCATATGAAGTTGAGGTAGATGGGAGAAATTTAAAGCACGGTGAAGAAGCTTCATCGCTTTAACATGCAAGCAATGGTTTGGCGATAACACCATTAAGATCTAAGGCAGGAAAATCAGGTTCAGGGATCTTGATGCTTGAGGGAGAGGGAAAAGGTTTAGTGTTCTCGTCGAATACTTTGCTGGGGTGGCATGAATCAAGATCCACGCAGGTGCTAAGACAAACCTCTCCGATGATTTGATTATTAGGAACCAGTTCCATGACCGGATCTCAAAGAGGGCACTTCATTGCCGCACCAAAATTTCATGCTGGAGCGATCATAATTAACTTCAGAGTTGAAGCAAAATTTCTTGTTGGAGTGATCAGAATTAACTTCAAAGCTAGAGTGGGTGGAGTTGATTTCATTGTTGGAGCTTGAGGGAATGAATACAATTAAGGAACTCGATTTTATTCAAAAGGCAACAATGTAAAAAATGTTGGCTATGTTGGGACCTAGACTGTACAGGCACTGCGACAACCGGTTAGGGTAGGGGCTATCACTATGATCCCCACCCACTCCGTTCTAGTTGTCTCCCAACAACAGGCTATGGGGGATAGTCCCTATGGAAATGAGATGAGAGACAAGTTGGGGACCAACTTATTTGGGAGACACAGTTGAGTGTCCTAGGTACTTGGTTAATTTAAGCAAGATATAAGATTGGATTCAATGTTGAGACCAGTGCCTTAAGTATTCAAATTCTCGCTTATTTACAAATTAGATTCCAAGTAATTAGATGGACAACTGCTTCTTAAAGGGTGCGAGTGAGCCTTGGGTTAGGATTGCTTGTGTTAAGTACTTTGGTTATGGTTATTCTTCAATGAAGCACTTATTGAGATTAAGGGACAATCATTAAACACAAGAGGTCGTGCAAATATAACAAATGCCAAAATGAACAAGAAATGCTAATGATACGATGGATAACCAAAATATACACTTGTCTAAGGATGAAATAAATTCCCTTCACAATTATTCATGAACTATAAACAGTTAAAGGAGTTATTCAAAGATCTTCTAAATACTGTTGTCGCTCCCAGAGACAGCCTTGGATTTATTACAGGACCAGTGCCTAGGAAAATATAGATTTTGAGTGCCTCAAATGATTCTCAGTGAAATGGAGACCTCACACACACACACACACACACACACACACACACACACACACACATATATATATATGAAGGGTTGGTTCATTTATCCAAAGGTATAAGACATGCATTCCTGGTACTTCTTCACATATGCAGTTCACAAAAATATATGCACAAAATAGTGGAGCCAGATTAGTTCAAGGACTTACAGTTTAAAAAAAAATTGTACAGAAAATGAGAGAGGATAAGGAGAAAGGGAAACTCATCACATAGAGCTTAAAGCTTCAATAATTCCACACTTAACACATAGAGCTTGAGGCATTAAGAATTTCTATACTTATTTGAGTTACAATTAGATATAATAGATGAAAGAGGGATTGAATGCTATGATTCATGTTGCATAGATTTATAGATATAATTTCAATAATCCATATAGGCACATGCATTAACAATGTCAATACAAATAAATCTACGAGGAAGTTACATGCATATGCATTAACATATTGATACAAATGAATCTGTAAGGGAGTTTGAAGTATTTCTAACAGTTATGATTGCATGAATTCAGAGAAGAAACATGAACATAACGGGTTTTAACAGAGGAATAACATATTGTAATACTTGAAGGGAGAATCACCATCATTTCCTTGATATTCTGAAAGATCTGTATTACAAATCCATACAGTCCGAAAATAACATGTAGTGTTTTCTTTAGAGTTTCTGAACCTTTGTTAAGTGTTTCCTCCCCCTATTTATTTGGAGAGGAGGAGTGTTGAACATTCATTACATTAAAAATCTTCGGGCAAGTCTCAACTATCAGGTTGGCTAGCTGTCTCGACCAGGGATGGCTCTGTGGCCCAAAAGCATAACAAAACGTTAATCGCCTCATTAAAGGGAGGCACCTTACACGATACAAATTAGTCAATCACATAAGAATGTCAACCAAATATCTTCGTGCCCATCCTGTGCTCACTTATGCTTCAGGATGTAATTTGTTCATGGTATGGCCTCCTGTGTTGCTCAGCTGACTCCCGTCGCTTCTGACTTTACTTCTCGAACCATTCATCCTTTAAATATGGGAATGGGAACTATCAGTTTCATGTTACGGTACTGAAATAGAGGATCCCAGGGAGGTACTTCGTCTTCCTTCTCTATGGGGGCACCATGCTGGGTAATTAAGTCCTCATGGGCCACTAATTTATTATTTACTTCTATCAGTGTAGACCCTAATTATGTGTCACAAAAGGCCTTTCTGGATCAGCCCATGTCAGGTTTGAATTCCCCATCTCCCATATTAAATGCCTCAACTGCCGACCCACCATGCCTTTAAAGCTCTGCAAAGAAATATCAGTGCCCTGATATGCCTGGCAATGCATTCATGGTGTAATACGAAGGACTTTCCTGTTCTGGCCCATATCACTAAAACCTCACGAAACAAATGAGTTCTGATCCCCCTTGGCCCCTTATGATTTAACCCCTTTTACTTCATGTGACCGAGAGCTATGACTAGGTGCTTAGTCCTCAGGCGCTAGGGCCATTAGACTTCCTGCCGAGGGCTTTTTCCTTTGTTATATGAAATCCCACATACCAGCGGTTTATAACACTTGCTTTTGATATCTCCCCTTGAACCTTGTGATGGTCGATTTGCGGGATCAAGCCCACCTAGGAGAGGGAATTGAAGATTAGTAGTTTTCAGAGGGGGGCATGAGCGGTAAGTGGTAAGCAAGGGGGGGGGGGTGCGAAATGATATGAGAGGGACACGTAGCGGAGAGGCCTAGCAGGGAAACCTCTTTTCAGACCCCCCCTTGTTGGTAAAGGGAAACATGGCAGAGGGGGTGGGGGGAAAGGCCTAAAAGCCAATGATCTAGATGGAGTCAATCTGGACCGTTCAGAGATGGTGGTGTTTTAGTAATATGTGGCCTTTGGAAAGGGACATACCTGACAACCCTTTAATTCTTTTGTATCAAATATCGCATCCGAACTAGGTTTCCCGCATATTGCAATAGCAAGCCAGAAGGAAATTTTGTGGAGGAGGAAACTTTGTTTTGTGCCATTGTCGATTGAGGGGTTTAAGATGTCATTGGTGCCACGTGGAACTTCATGGTGGTGACACATGTCACCCGAAAATGTCCCCATGAGACCCCTGAAAAAGCCAAATTTGCGTGCCACATGTGCTTTATACTACCACGTCATGATGACGTCAGCTGCCCTGTGGATTCTTAGGACCAATAGGATTCTGCCATGTGGCCCCCTAGAGGAGAGAGAAAAGGGCCCATTCACCCTTGGTTTTTCCGTGAATTCCTTTGTTAAATAAAATCGACCCCTCCCAATGCTTTAACACTAAAGCCCAAATTCTCGGCAATTTTGTGCTATCGGCCTATTTCACCCCCCATAATTCCTTAAGAATGGTCCTTTGGAATCGTCGATCGTCGATTTGTTCATATTGTGGGGTTGCGATATCGTATGAATGCAGGACTGTAGGATGCGGGGCTACAGGACTACAATATCACAGGAATGCGGGATGCAAGATTGTAGGATGTGGGACTTCCCACCGCCAATCACCGATTATGCAGGACTGTTCTGCATCGGACCCGCTGATATGCAATATTGGTGATCAGTTGATCATTGATTTTGATGTGTCCTCCCTTGCTATCACTTTAGAAAAATGCCAATTTGCGATTGCGATGAGCTCCTAGACCTTCGATATGCTTTTCTCCTTCCCCTTTAAAGGAAAAAACCCTCTGAACTTTAACAGGCCATATCTTCTGACCCAGAAGTCCAATTTTAATATTTCCATATACCATTGGAAAGCTCGTTCTGAGCACTATGAAATGGAGAGGGTCCAATTTGGCTTTGAGTGCTTCTATAGCTAGTAAGATGGCTTCAAAATTCGCTGCTCTTTGGCAACTTTGATCAGCTTAAGACCCTTAATGCAGTGAGTGACAACATTGGATCCAGTTGGGGATAGTGCCTTGCTGGCAAGGTGTTGAGAACCTGTAGACCACTAGCCTTCCTTCCATTGGGCATGGAGTTATTTTTAAACAAACTATAATTCTATGAAAATGGAATTTTCAACATAAATCGAAATTTTCATATAATAATTACTACACACACACCAGTATTTACAATGAGTGCAAGACAGGTACCTCTAGTTTTGGAAATAAAGTTTGAGGAATTGACCATTTACGGGAAGTTATAGAGATTCACCATCCATATTTTCAACCATGTATGTGTTATCTCCTTTTTATTTTGCAATCTTGAAAGGGTCGAACCACAGTGGATCGAATTTTTTCCGTGTTTTCCTTTGTCTTCCCATCAGATGTCCCAGTGGAGAACTAAATCACCTGGTTGAAGAGGTCAATCCTTGGCCTTCTTTTCAAAAAATGATTTCATATTTTGTTGGTAATTTGAAAATTTGACCCCCACCTATCATCTATTCTCATGAAGCTCGACCAACTGATTTATCCTTCGCATTAAGGCATTTGGATCTTCCTCGACTTCTTGTATTAACCTCACCATCAACATAGATAATTGGATCGGGAAGACTGCAACCTTGCCATACACTAGCTCAAAATGTGATTTCCCCGTGGATCATTTACATGTTACCTGGTTGGCCCATAGGGAAAACTTTAGTTGGGAGTCCTAGTTCCTCTAATTTTCGGCGATGGTCTTCTTCAACACCCTCGCCACCATTTTGTTTAAGGACTCAGCTAAGCCATTACCTTGAGGATAATAGGTCGGGGAGTGCCCGATGATGATATTATATCTATGGCAGAAGCTGGTGAACTTGGAAAATTTGAAGACCTAAGCATTATCAGTGATAGTTTTGAAGGGACAACCAAAGCAAGATATTATATTCTCCTCCATAAATTTGATTACCACTGAATCCGTAGCATTTCTGGCTGGGATGGCCTATCCCACTTGGTGAAATAGCCAATGGTTGTTAATATCCACTTGTGTTGGCCACCGAATGGTGGGTTTATTTCTCTTGTGAAGTCCAATCCCCACTGTCTAAAAGGTTCATCCAGTTGCAACGGAATTAGGGGGAGAGGAGAAAGCTTTTGTCTCTTAGCAAACACTTGGAATTTCTGGCACGACCTGACTTGGGAATGAACATTTCTGAACAACGTAGGCCAGTAAAATCCAACCTTGAGGATTTTATGTGATGTGGCCTTCCAGTTGCAGTGACTATTAGGTCCCTATACTACTAGTGTAACCCCTTATTGTTATTAGTACAAACCCCTTATTATATTGTTGTGCCCATGTAGTCCCCATATTGTTATTATTGTGCCCCATAGAAGCCCATTATTGTTATTATTGTGCCTTTACATTATTATTGTTATGTCGACTCTAATTATATTATGACCCCTTAGACTCCTATATATAGAAAGGAAGTCTTTTCATTTGCATCATCCAAGAATTGTTCATTTTTGTAATGTAAATGAGGTTGCCCCCTCGAAGAGGCTTATTTCTAAGGCATTCATCTATCGTTCTATCTTTTTGTGAGCTGGTTTCATAACATTTGGTATCAAAGCTTTGGATTCTAGGGTTTCGCTGCTCCATATAGGTCATCATGGCATTTTCGCCATAACTTTTCTTCTGCAACGTTTCAGAAGCAAAAAAAAAAAAACATTTGAGAGGAAATCAGTCTAAACCTCGAGTCTGAATTTCATATCTTGTCTCACTATATTTTCGTAGATATGATCTAAGGAAGTTAGAGATTTTGCAGACTCCCGAATTACATTCCAAACAGGTGACTGGGGGAAATCGTCATAACTTTTGTTTTGAGCATCAGATTGAAATTTCATAAGATGTTTCAGAACGAGAACTTCCTATAGTTTTCTATATATTAGTTTCAAGTACTAAGGTCGAAACACTGAGATGTGGCATGTCATACAAGTTTGCTCTACTGAACTGGTCTATAATCAGGTCACCGTGGGAGATTTGGCATAACTCTTTCTTGGATAATCAAATTCTGATCAGACTTGCGGGGTTAGAAAGAGAACTCAGAGAGCTACCGCAGGAAGATATTTCATAACTTGGAGATCTGAAATTACAGAGTTACAATCATTTCAAGATCATGCTCCTAAAATCAAGAAAAATCAAGATGAGGAAGTTTGATGGTAAGGATCCGGTAAATTAGATACTACATATGGAGAAATATTTTGATCTACATGGTGTACCACTGTTAAAAAGGTATGTATTGCATCTTCATATTTAGAACAAGATCAATTTTTATGGTATAAAGGGCTTTGTTCTCGTAAACCACTTGTTACGTGGTCAATTTTCACGGAGGAAAATATAGCACATTATTAGGATAATAAGAGCAATGCCTTCTTTAGAGCAACACCACAATAATTGGAAGAAAAAAGAGCAAAAGGGATTTGTTACAAAGTGGAAAGCAAAATTATGGAAACAAGGAAGTCTACCCCTCACAATTATAAATATGGAAGTGTTGTTTCTCCTAGCCTTCCACAACCTACAAGGGTTACACCACAACAATTGGAAGAAAA
>APFE031210047.1:0-25710 GCA_000404065.3 Pinus taeda | reverse complement strand
TGTTCCTCTCTCTCTCTCTCTCTCTCTCTCTCTCTCTCTCTCTCTCTATGTCTCTTTCTCCCTCCCTCCTTCTCTTTTCCTCTCTCTTCTAGCCTCTGTCCCCCCTCCATCTATATCTATATCTCCCCTTGTCTCTCCTTCTCATCCCCAAGACATAAAAAATCTCTCTCCATATATATCTATCTCCCCCTCCTTCTTCCCCTCCCTATGTATCTTCTTCTTCTCTCTATCTCTCTTCTCCTTGTCTCCCTCTCTTTCTCTCTTCCCTCTTTCTATCCTCTCTCCCTTACCATCTCTCCATCTCTCCCTTTTCACTCCCTCTCTCTCTCCACCTTTCTCTCTCTATGTCTTTCTTCCCCTTCTAAATCGAGCTCTCTCTCCCCGTTTCTCTCTCTCCTCTCTCTCAATTCCTATCTCTCTTCCTTCCTCTCTCTCCCTTTCTCTCCCACCTCCCTCTATCTATCCCCCAATCACACAGTATTTGTCTCTCTAGCCTCCAACTCTATCACTATCTTCCTCCCTCTCTCCTTATTTCTTTCCCCCTCTCTCCCCCCTCCATATCTATGTCTCCATGACTCTCTCTTCCCCTTATTTCCCTATCTTTATCCTCTCATTTTCTCTCTCTTAACTAGCCTCCTCTCTCTCTCATTCCATCTTCATCTCCCCCTTATCATTCGCTCTCTCTCTCTACCTCTATCTCGCAATGTCTTTGTTCTTCCCTCCCTCTCTTCCCCCCTCCAAAACCTATATCTCTCCCTCTTCTCTCCCCCATCATCTCTGTCTTATTTATAATATTTATTATAAATAAATTTCACGTATGTATATATAAAAGTATTCTCATTTTTAATTTATTAAAAACTCAGTTTAATCTATATGGAAATATTTTTAGTAGTAGTGAGGATGGATAGTTTAGATATACCTCAAAAGTAATTATATCCTTTTTTCTTTTAGATTTAATTAAAAAATGTTATAAAATTAGATTAAAATAAAGTATTTGTAAAATATTTTGATTTTGAAATAAGTTATGGTTTTTGGGCATATGGTATTGATAAGCCATGGTATTCTTAAAAAATAAACAAAAGTCTAGATCCACAACATAATAATCAAAAGGCTAGATGGCCCATGGTATTATGATTTTATTCCCTCACTCCCTCCTTCTCTCTATCATTTTCTTCTACTTATTGGCCTAGGGTATTGTAAAAAGAACTATTTATAAGTTAATAATGTCCATAAATCATTTCTTACAAATACAATTTCACTTTACATGTCTCATGAAACCAGCTACACTTTAATTCCCTGTGTTAAAATTATTTTGTGTTTATACATAATAATTAGATGGATTTATAATTAGGGCTAACATTACATTAATTAACTTGGGCTCACATTATATTAATTTTTTTATTAAATGTTAAATGTTCTAATTTTTTACTAAATGTTAAACATTAGATGTTAAGCATTTAAGCTTGAGATCTAACCCATACTTGGCTCTTGTCCCAATTAAATTAAAAAAAACATTTATAAAATATTTTGATTGTGAAATGAGGTGGTTTTTTGGGTATGTGTTATTGATGAGCCATGCTATTGGCCCATAGTATAGTATGGTTAATAAAATCCATGGTAAATTGGGGTGATTATCCATGGTTAAAAATATTGTTATAATGTAACTACTATTTTTATTGTGAAATGAGAGATGGTTTTTTGGACATGTTGTATTGATGAGCCATAGTATTAGCTAGTATTAGCCCATGGTATAGTATGGTTAATAATATCCATGGTAAAGTATTAAGTTTTTATGTCCTAAATTTAAACATTGTTACAAAATTATTATTTTAATTTATATGGTCAAATGAACCTTAATTTTATATTTATATCTTATATTATTTTATTTGAAGTCTCAAAATAATTATATTTTTTTTTTAGATTAATCAAAAAAATTAATAAATTAAATTCAAATTAAATATTTATAAAATATTTTTGATTTGAATAAGAATGGCTTTTGGGTATATTGTGTGATTAGATATAGTTTGGCCATTGTATTGTAACAAGTCATTTACAAATTAAGTTTGTTTATGTGCTTCTTAATTAAATTTAAATATATTACTGAATCATATTATATTTATAAAGTTATACTAGATCTATTATTATAATATTTTATAAAGTAAACTAAACTTCACTTATTAATGCTACTTATTATTTTTTATATATTTTAATATAATATATATTTATAATTTTATTTTATCTAAACATGTTTCATAATTTTATTAAAAAATAAAATTTCAATGTAATAAATTAAATTTATTATTTTTATGACTTTCAACTTTTTAATACTCTATAATATTGTAACCCACCTTGACAGTTTTCAACCTCAACCTGTAACAACACAAATGTAACAGTGCAAATAGTTTCTCTATATGACTGAACTTCAATTGATAAGGATTAGTGAAAATAAGCTCAGTTCAAAGTACTATTAATATGACATGCTCACATACTTTCTACTAAGGGAAAATACCTACAGAAAATTCTTGGATACTTGAGAATATATTATTGGCATATTTTCTCTATCACTTTTCGAAAATATCGGGCAAGCTAGATATTATCCTAAATTCTACTTCATTTGAATCATTAGTGGGAATTTCTCCTCTCTTTACAACTTTGTTTTCCGAAAATCAATGCATCTAGTGAAAACAATCAAATAGAATTAGAAATCAACATCTACATTAAAATCAATGGATCTAGTGCATGCAATCAAATAGGATTAGAAATCAAAATCTACACTTGCACCAATGCATCTAGTGCATTAAATCATATAGGAGTATAAATAAACACCTACACTAAAATTAATTCATCTATTGTAAGGTATTAAATAGGATTAAAAGTCGAAATCTACAATGAAATCAATGCATATAGTGCAAGTGATCAAATATGAGTAGAAATCAATATCTACACTAAAACCAATGCATCGAGTGCAAGTAATCAAATAGGAGTATAAATAAACATCTACACTGAAATCAATACATCTAGTGTAAGGTATTAAATAGATTATAAATCAGCATATGCACTCAAATCAATGCATCTAATGCAATTGATCAAACAGGATTAGAAATCAATATCTACACTAAAACCAATGCATCTAGTGCAAGCAGTCAAATAGGAATAGAAATCAACATCTATACTAAAATAAATGTATCTAGGATAAGGTATTAAATAGAATTAGAAATTTGAATCTACACAGAAATCAATACATCTAGTGCAAGCGATCAAATAGGATTAGAAATCAATATCTACACTGAAACCAATGCATCTAGTGCAAGCAATAAAATAGGAGTAGAAATAAACATCTACAATCAAATCAATGCATTTAGTGTAAGGTATTAAACATGATTAGAAAATTGCATCTACACTTAAATAAATGCATATAGTGCAAGTGATCAAATAGGACTAGAAATGAAAAATTGCACTGAAATCCATATCTATTTTAATGAGAAACAACTCTATTCATGAATTTCTAGATCTAACTTCTATTGTTGGAATTATGGTCCATGTGTTGTCCTTGATCGAAACACACATACACGATAGTTCTCAGAAAGGGAACCTCACATTGTAATAGGTCTATTTAGAGGTAAAAGAGTAATGGTATAGAAGAACATGATGATGGGACAAAGGACTATAGATCAGAATCAAGAAATTGAGGAAAGAAAATGTTTTTAGTTGTATACGATGTTTAACCTAGTCCAAGTAGCATATACACGGGGGTACACAGAATACAAGGAGCATGTACATATGCACGTAGTTTCACAGAAGGAGAAGCGCATATGGGATGGAAAATTAAGGTTAAAGAATACCAAGTGTCCATGCCATGGTATTAGCCCACAATATTGAGCAGAATAATGGTTACTTGATCCCGTCTAAGAATATCATAAGTTCTAAGTGTTCTTTTGGTGCATGGTATTAACAAAGGCTCTAAGTATATAAGGAGGAGAAGATCAAAGGGCTAAGTGTGCAATTGAAATGGTTTTTCACTAATACTTCTATCTCAAATATATTTTGTGTTGTAAGGGCTATGGTTATGATATAGATCTGAAATATCTTGTGCACCCTTGGATACAATGTTGGATCAGGATCATGAGACCTGAAATGACTTATCATCGTATGATGTGATAATGGATAGGCTAGATCTGAATGCTAACACATGTTTTATCATTTAAAATGTTATGATGTGGGTATATGTGAAGTATTGAAAGATGCAAAGTTATAAGTCATTATTTGCATATCTATATGCAAGTTTGCCTCAATGAAGATGTGTATACAAGAGGATTCGGTACTTCCGAGTAGTGTATGCAGAGGAAGGGCTTGTTGTTCAGAAATGACTGATTTATCTCATTAGTGTTGTCGTTTTACTATTGTTTGTCAATGATGTCTTCATTACATCTGAAGTTAAACTAATTGTATAAGGAGATTGAATCTCACTAACTGATTGATTGAGTAAGAGGGGTGATCTTTGCTCGTATTTGTTTAAAACTTTCTAATATGATATTAGATCTTCAGAAATTCTTTGGTTGATATAGTTTTTGGTTCAAAAAATTTATGATTCAGTATATTTATAGGTATACCCAGGTTAGGTTACAGAAAGTAGCATATACACGAGAGTTGTCCTCATTGAAGTAGTGTATACATTCTAACATATGGTTTTTGAGGTTGAAATTGGTTCTAGTTATTGCTACAGTGTTCTAAGTTCATATCTGTGTACTGATTTCAGTGATCTCGCTATTCTAGTTGATTATTTTAATTTTTATTAAGTGTGGGTTGATTGGGTTTTGAGTGAATGGTTGATTGAGTTGTATCACAAAGTGATGATTAGATGATTCAATTGTGTTAGAGGTTTTAGTCATTGTTTGATTCAGTTGTGTCAGAATTTTTAATGATTGGTGTATTCAGAAGGTGATGGTTGGGTTTCAGTGATCAATTGATTCAGATGCATCAATGATGGATTAATGTGTTACAACTATTATTTAGAGTTTTTAGTTTTGAGTTGAGCTTAAGTGCTCATAATGGGACGATTATGAAAATTTGATGAAATGTGGCCTACATATTGTGTTGATGTATACTAGGAGTATTGAGTGTGAAAATTTATGAAATGTGGTCCTTCGAGAAAGAGTGAAGGTGGTATCCTTCTGTAGGTTGGCTCCTACGTACTGGTAAACATATGATATAGTACAAGAGCTAGGGGGTTGGAGCTCCCTTCAAGTAGCAACTAGAAAACAAGTGAAGTTTGTATCCTTTTGTAGGTCTACGCTTACGTACTGGTAAACATATCATCCACTACAAGAGCTAGGGGATGTCACTCCCTTCTAGTAGAAGCTAGAGAACAAGAGAAGGTTGTAGCCTTCTGCAAGTGGGTGCCTACGTACTAGTATGATTTTGCATCAGTACAAGATTGTAAAAATATTTTTGTTTATATTAAAAGGAAGATTGAGATGACAGTAGTGGTGGTTTTTTTTCACATTGGGTTTCCACTTGAAAAATCCTGGTGTTCATGTCTGCTTCTTATGTGTGTTGATTTATTCTATTTTTACTGCATATGTTTAATGTTTAGTAAATGCATCACACTCTGATTTAATTTCAATAGACAACAAATTATATGTTTTACAAGTTAATTATCTATACGCTCGTTCCATTCATAATATTCGCGGACATACGCTATTTGGTTTCTGTAAAATCACGTATATATTTTAAAAGGAAAAGGTATTATTGTGAAATTTTATATACTGATTCACCCCCTACTCACTATGTTTTAACAATTGGTATCAGAGCAGGTCCTTCAGAAGAAGCTTGATCACTTGAAGGAAGATCTCTCAAGATGAGTAATCACGAAGGAATGGGATCTATTAGACCACCAATCTTCAATGAAAATAACTTAGCATATTGGAAGATAAGAACAAGAGCCTATATTTAGTCACTTGGAGGTGATGTTTAAGAAATTGTGGAAGGAGGATACCAATATCTAGTAGCGGTCCCCATAGATCCAGTAGAAAATAAATCATATGAAACCAATGCCAAAGTTGTCAATGCATTATTGGGCAGTCTATGAGAATTAGAATTTGTCAAAGTCATGCAGCTTAACACAACCGAAGCAGTATGGGACAAAATCATTTAGATCCACGAAGGAGACTCTCAAGTAAAATGTGCTAAGCTCCAAACTCTCATAATTCAATATGGAAACTCTCAATGTGCATTGTGAGCAATACTTACTTTTTAAGAGTAGATGATATTGTAAATAGTATGGATAATCTCGAGGAAGAACTAAAGGAGGCTATTAGAATAGACAAAATTTTAAGTTCTCTATCTTCTAAATTTGAGTCAAAAGTATTTGCCATTGAAGAGAAGCACAGTCTATAATCTCTTATTGTTGTTCAACTTCATGGAATTTTAAATGCCTTTGAAAAGAGGAAAGGAGGTCCATGAGAAATCACAAAAGTTGCTTTCAAAGCCTCTGCAAAAGGGAAAAGAAAAGGAATATCTCAAGGAATCAGGATATATATCAGAAGAAGACGAGGTAAACTTTGTGAAGAAACTTCAAGTGGGTACTTTAAGATTCAAAGGTAACCTTCCCTTCAAATTTTTTTCTTGTGGTAGAATTGGTCATTATGTTGTTAAATGTCCCCATAAAGATAACCATGACAAAGGAAAGGATTTTGCAAAAGGTAATAGGAAATAATTTGTTAATAAAATAAGTTATTATACTCATGAAGATAGTGATGGCCTCTCTAATAGTGATCAAGGTGAATATGATCAAGAAATTAAACTTCTCATGGCTTATGAAAATGATAAGTTTATGGATACCTTAGAAGAAGAATATTTTCTTGAAGAAATCACTCAGCTCAAAATTTTCTTGGAAGAAAAGAATATAGTCATGGACACCTTGACACACCAGCTCATAGAAAGGGAAAAGCACAATGAAAAATTACAGTGTGAAGTAGTGTGTATAAAAAAGGAAATTGAGAAGAAAAAAGTATCAGAATATTAGATTTACTAAAGGATCAGAAATATTAGACGAAATCATCAAGGTTCAATGTTCTCCTCTTATAAATACTAGTCTTGGATACACTCGAGAAATATCCCAACGAGAAAAGTCTTCATCCATCACGAGAAGTTATCTTGATGCAGCAAAAACCAACCAAAAATGTGTCAATCCTCAACAAAATCATAAAGGTACTCCCCAGGTAAATCATCCTCATTTTACTCCAAGGGTGAACATCAATAGAAGCACTAACCAAAAGGTGAACAATACCAAAATATTTTATGATCACTGAAACTTCTTCTTTAATTGAAAATGCTTTTCATGCCATAACTTTGGTCATAAGGTTGCTCAATGTGTTTCTTACAAAACTATCATGACTAGAGAAGCAAGAAAACAAAGGAGCGTGAGAGGAGTCAAGAAGAGATCTTATAATAACTTTTCACCTCTTGAAGATGAAATTGAATTTTCATTTTTCAATAAATTTGGTCATGAATAATTTGAATGCACGAGAAAATTTCGGCCAACATATCAAAAGGAACAAACATGATCAAACTCCAAGGTATGGAAAAAGAAGGAACTATAGTTAGA
This sequence comes from Pinus taeda, assembly GCA_000404065.3. Taxonomy (NCBI): domain Eukaryota; kingdom Viridiplantae; phylum Streptophyta; class Pinopsida; order Pinales; family Pinaceae; genus Pinus; species Pinus taeda. The sequence continues at coordinate 18,104 of APFE031210047.1, read as the reverse complement.
AAGATGTGGCATAGCTTTGTTTGCAGAAGGACAAGAAAATCAGTGGTACATTGATATCGGATGCGCTAAACACATGATAGGTGATAAAGATAAACTCCTTTCATACAATGCTTTAAAAAAGGAAAAGAATGTCTCTTTTGGAAATGAGACACGAGCTGTCATTAAGGTTAAAGGTTATGATTATCTAAAAGAAAAGGTTAAAGCTAGAAATGTTATGTATGTTGATGGTTTAAAGTATAACTTATTGAGTGTTAGTCAAATGTGTGACCAAGGAAATGAAGTTGTGTTTCAAGCAAAAGAATATGTGGTCTGTGAGATTGACACAGGAAAGACCATAATCAAAGTTACAAGAACTCCAAGAAATATGTATATACTAGGAGGTCAAGAACAATGTCATATAAAGAAACAGAAGAGAATTGGTTACGGTACACAATATTGGGGCACCTAAGTTTTTCTCAAACAATAAAATCATGTAGGCTCAGGGTTGTCCGTGATCTTCCAGATATCATCATCCTAGGAAATACCATCTGCAAACCATGTCAATTTAGTAACCAAACTAGATTTAAATTCAATGCCAAAGAAGGATCGGCAAGTAAGCCTCTTGAACTAATTCATATTGATTTTTGTGGACCAACAAGGAAAAAGTCGCCTCATGGAGAAGAATACTACATTTTATTCATTGATGATTTTTCTAGAATGTGCTAGATTAGTCTACTAAAACATAAATATGAATCATTTGAAAAGTTTAAGGTCATCAAATCTTTAGTTTAAACTGGATTAGATATAAAAATCAAATGTCTCAAATCTGATTGGGGACGATAATTCCTATCAAATGAATCTTTTGAATTTTGTGAACAAATGGAATAAAGAGACACATCTCTGTTGTGAGAACTCCTCAACAAAATGATGTGGTGTAAAGAATGAATAGAAGAGTTCAACAAGTGGTCGAAGTTATGCTTGATGAGTCTAGAACTTATGACACCTTCTCAGGTGAAGTTACACATACTACAGTAAATATTCTCAACAACACTCATGTATGTGTAAATATTGATCAAACTCCATATGAACTTTGGTATGGTAAGCTTCCCACTGTAAAACAATTCAGATTTTTTGGAAGCAAATGTTTCATAAAAAAGACTAATGAAAAACTTGGTAAGTTTGAACTGAGTGTAGATGAACGAATATTTCTTAGTTATTCATCTAGAAGTAAAGGATACAAATTTTATAATAAGAGACTTTGAAAAATTGTTGAATGCATTGATGTTGTAATCGATGAAGCATGCAGAAATCTAAAATAGGTAACATCAGCAAAAGAAGATGATAATGAAGACAGTGAACTATTTCCTGTATCAAATAATATGATATAGAGGAAGAAACTAATGAAGCACCAAAAGAAGATGCATCTCACAGGGAAAAGGCTCCATCTAGGTATGTTCAAAAGAATCATCTGAATCTCAAATTCTAGGAGAAAATAGGTATGGATTACAAACAAGAAGAACTCTTGTAGAATCTTCTAGTTATCTAGCCTTATTATCCTCCATAGAACCAGAAAATGTAAATAAATCTAGAAAATATGAATGTTGGTTTAAGTCCATGGATGAAGAACTTGACCAAATTGAAAAGAATGACACTTGGGATTTAGTTCCTAGAGCTCATGATAAAAATGTTATGGGAACAAAATGGAGAGGTAATTAGAAACAAAGAAATTCTTGTTTGTAAAGGTATGCACAACAAGAAGGTATAGACATTGAAGAAACTTTTGCACCTGTAGCTAGACTTGAAACCATAAGAATGTTTCTTTCTCTTTCAAGTTTTTGAAAATTCAAAGTTTATCAAATGGATGTAAAATTTGCACTTTTTAATGGATATTTAGAAGAAGAAGTATACATTTAAAAACTAGAAGGATTCATTCTAGGAAATGATGCAAATCTTGTATGCAAACTCGAAAAGGCTTTATATGGACTAAACCAAGATTTGAGGGCATGGTATTATCATCTTGAAAAATATCTTCAACAATGAGGTTTCACAAAAGGATATGTAGATAGCAACTTATATACAAAATTGAGAATGATAAACCGTTAATTATTGTTGTTTATGTTGATGATATCATCTTTGGAAGTAATGAGGAATCCATGAGTCAAAACTTTGCTTCTGTTATGCAACAATAATTTGAAATGTTTTTCCTTGGAGAACTAACCTATTTTCTTGGTCTACAAGTGCAACAAACAAAATATGGCATATTTCTCTCACAAACTAAATATCTCAAGTAGATTCTGAAGAAAGACAGAATGGAAGATTCCAAACTAGTATGTACTCCAATGGTAACAAGATGTAGTCTCACTTCTAATGATGATTCTCCTATAGTGAATTAACTAGCATACAGATCTATGATTGGAAGTATACTTTATCTAACAGGTACCATACCAAATATCATGCATGCAGTAGGAATTGTAGGGAGATTCCAATCCAATCCAAAAGAATGACATCTTTAGGGAGTAAAGAGAATATTCAGTTATCTCCAACGAACTCAAGACACTGTTCTATGGTATCCTAAAGCTACAGGTCTCACCCTTCATGCATATACAAATGTGGATTGGGATGGAAATGTTGAGGACTGAAAAAGCACTAGTGGAGGTGAATTTAATATGGGATCATGATTAGTATCTTGGTTCAGCAAGAAACAAAGTTTGATTTCCTTATCTACAATCGAGACAGAATATATCGCTGCTACATCTTGTTGCACACAACTATTATGGATGATGCAAACATTACAAGATATTCAAATTAAATGGTCTCCACCCATCTCCATCTTATGTGATAATACAAGTGCTATTAGTATTTTGAAAAATCTTATTATGCACTCCAAGACCAAGCACATACCCATTAAGTACCACTTTCTATGAGAACAAGTGCTTGAAAAAAAGGTTAAAATTGGGTAACAGGTTGCTAATATATTTACTAAACCTCTTCTGAGAGAAGCATTTGAACATCTCACACAAAAGTTGGGAGTTGTTTCTACCTCATATTCATGTTAAGACCAGTTTGTTTAGATTCAGAAGATTGTTTTCTATACATTGATTTAATGGAGTAGAGTCGCATATATACGTGAGTTTCTATGCTAGCAGTAGCATATGTGTTTTTCTAATAGAAAAAAAATGGGTTAGACTCAAAATCAGTTTGTGGCATGGCTATTCAATCTCATATTGATGGATACAGTCTGCTGATATGATTTTATCATTGATGTTTATTTGATTTATGAAGACGCCTTGATGAATGAATTGTTGACAATGCACAGGTAGCACAGGTTTAGGGGGAGCATTAGCCTTCAAAATATTATGCATTGTTGGCATCATGGTTGTTGAATTCAACTATGGTCTTAATTATTAATATCATTTGATGAAAAGGTCATGTAAATATATATGGTGTAATAATGTGTCTTTTTCTATCATACTGTGTTGGCATTATGGCACAGGTTTGGCGCTATGGCACAGATGTTGTCCTTGATGGCAACTCACTCTAGTGACAGATCAAAGTTCAGGCACTCATAAAGAAGAAAAAGATATATACGCACGTTCACTTTGACGAAGCCGCGTATACACGTGGGTTGGACGTTCCCAAGGTGCGTATGTGTATACACGCACTTTCATACAAGGAAAAGCGCGTACATGTGGGAGAACTTATTTTTGGTCCATGGTATTTAGTCCTTGGTATTTGAACCTATGGTTTTGGGCCATGGTATCTTGTCATAAGTGTTGATCCCAAGTATTGGGTCCATTGTATTGAATTGTTATGGTTTTTGGACTATGGTATTGTGAAAGGCCTAAGGCTATAAAAGAGGAAGGAGATCATTTGGCAAGGGATCATCTAAATTATTGAATATCTGATAAAGTGCCAGATCTAGAATACTGTGATTCGGTTATGGTGCAGATCTACATCTGAATGAAGATGGAACCTAAGTGCAAGGAGAAGGATAAGTTCTATTGATGGGTCAAAATCTTAAGGCTTGAATGATAGTATCTTTGTATGATTTTGATTTGTTCTATGTGGCGCTTGCTTGATCTATAAATCTAGTAATCTGGGTTAACTAATGTTTGAATGTTTGAAAGAGTGAATTATCCTTTATAGATCTGTATGCAAGTTCAGTGAAGCAAAGGCGCGTATACACGTGGGTTCTTTGAATTAAAACTGTGTATACGCAAGTTGGTCCAAACACGGAAGCATATGCACGTAGGTTTCTAGTTCTTGAAGTAGCATACGTCCCTTGAATTATCTTCTAGTTGCTTCTGTTTATTGTTGCAGTGTTCTGGGTTCACAATTTGGTTTGTGGTTACTGTTACTGTGTTCTGGGTATAGCTGTGAGAGAAGTGTCTATTTGATTCAATGTTAATTGGTGAAAAGGAGATTGTTTGATACAGAAATTCTTGATGTTTGATCGATGTTCATGGATCCAGTCTGAAAATTTATGAAACGTGCTCCTTGGAAGCAAAGAGAAGGTTGTAGCCTTCTGCAGGTAGTAGTGTGTGTACTAGTATCCCAACTAGTACAAGAGCTAATTATAGCTCCCTTCCAAGAAAAGGTGGAGAACAAGAGAGGGTTGTAGCTCTCTGTAGGTAGCAGCCTGCGTACTGGTAAAGGGCTACACCAGTACAGAAACATTGTAAAAAGAAGTTTCTAAATAAAGGAAGATAGAGATGAATTGCAGCAGGTGGTTTTCACCACATTGGGTTACCACCTTATATCTTGTGTTCTTGTGTGTGATTCTCTTCTGCTCTGTTTCACTATTTCTGGTTACTGTTTATTTCATTCTGATACATAGATTAGTGATCAACATCTGTAAGATAAATTAAATTATAAGTCTGCATGGTATACACAGGTTTCCTTATCTGTAGTTGTGTATATATGTGGTTTTCACTAACCGAAGTAGCGTATATGATCTGGGTTTGAAAAAGAAAATAATTGACCTGATAATACTGATTCACCCCCGCTCTGAGTATTATTTCCGACAATTGGTATGAGAGCAGGTTCTTCAGAAGAAGCTTGATTGCTTGAAGAAATATCTACCATCATGAGCAACTACGAGAGAGAAGCATCGATAAGGCCACCAATTTTTCATGGGACCAACTTTGTCTATTGGAAGGTAAGAGTCACAGCCTATCTTCAATCTCTTGGTACATAAGTCTGGGATATCATAGATACAGGGTACACTTTTCCATCAGCAACTCCTACAGATCCAGCTGAGAAGAAGCAGTTTGAAACAAATGCAACGACTGTCAATACTCTATTAGGATGTCTATCTCAATCAAAATTTGTCAAGGTTATGCAGTATAAAACCGCAAAAGAAATATGGGAGAAGATCGTTATGAGCTATGAAGGAGATGAATAGGTAAAACGAGCAAAATTTCAAACCCTCAGAATTGAGTATGAAAATCTCAGAATGTCCAATGATGAAAGTGTGGCTAACTATTTCCTACGTATAGATGAGATTGTTAATTGTATGAAAAACTTGGGTGAAGAAATAAAAGAGGTTGTTGTGGTTGAAAAGGTTCGAAGATCTTTGTCTCCTAAGTTTGAATCAAAAGTTTGTGCAATAGAAGGAAAGGAGAATCTACATAAAATTACCATGTCACAGCTACACGGAATTCTAACCGCTTACGAAATGAGGAAAGGAGGACCATGAGATAGGAGAGAAGCCGCATTCAAGGCTTCAAGCAAAGGATATTACTATGAGTCAAGACATATGTCAGAAGAAGAGGAAGAATCAAATTTTGTCAAGAACCTTCAACGAGGTGCTGGAAGATTCAAAGGTAAGTTACCCTACAAATGCTTTGCTTGTGGAAGAGTCGGTCACTATGATGCTAAGTGTCCTCATAAAGATAAGCTTGACAAAGGTAAGGAACCTGTTAGATGGAACAAGAAGCAGAATGTAAGTAAGAAAAGATACTACACTCATGAAGACAGTGATGAAAAGATACTACACTCATGAAGACAGTGATGGACTCTCAAATAGTGATGAAGATGAACAAGGTAATTATTATAGACTTTTAATGGATTTTGAAGATGATGATTTCATGGATGCTATAGATGAAGAAGGTCTTTATGAGGAGATTTCTAAACTCAAAATTTGTTTAGAAGAGAAAAATATGATTATTGATTCTTCAACTGGCTAAAAGGAAAAACATCATGAAAAGTTAGAATGTGAAATTGTGGGACTTAGAAAAGAGATTGAGAAAACAAAAGCTCTTAATCGTAGATTTGTTAAAGGATTTGAAACTCTAGATGATATTATCAATGTGGAGTGTTCTCCACTAATCAAGACAGGTCTAGGATATAATGAAGAAGCATCTCAAGCGCAGAAACCATCCACCTCCAATAGTTATCTTGATGCAGCAAGGAGGAGTGAGGAAAGGCCCAATAAAGACTACGAGGTAAATCACAGACATTTTTCTTCAAGAATGAACAAAGATCACCAAGTAAATCAGGGGCAATCTGCTTCAAGGATAAACAAAATCTACAATAGGCCACAGGTAAATCATTCTCAATTTGCCTCAAGAATGGATGTCAATAAAAACTACAATGATTCGGTCCGTAGGGTTGATAATCGCAATAATTTCTTCAATGGCCAATGTTTCTCTTGTCACAACTTTGGACACAAAGCAGCTCAGTGTGTTGCCTACAAAACTATCATGACTAGAGAAACTCAAAAACAGAGGAGTATGACTGGGATCATGAAAAGAACCTACAATACCTTTTCTGCTCTTGAAAATGAAATAGAATGTTCTATTGGTAATAATTTTGGTCATGAAGATTCTGAATGCAGGAGCAGGTTTTGGTAGACAACTCAAAAGGAGCAAGCCTCAAATATCAAAACATGGAGAATGAAAGAACCACAACCAGAAAGATGTGGTATAGCCTTATATACGGAAGGGCAGGAAAATCAATGGTACATCGATAGTGGATGTTCGAAACATATGACAGGTGATAAAGAGAAACTTCAGTCATATAGTGCGTAGGAGAAGGAGAAGAAGGTCTCATTTGGAAACGACACCCCTCCACTCATAAAAGGTAAAGGTTTTGTTCTTTTAAAACAAAAGATCAAAGGAGGAAATTTTATGTATGTTGATGGCTTAAAGCATAATCTATTGAGTGTGATTCACATGTGCGATCAAGGAACATAGGTAATATTTCGATCAAATGGATGAGTGTTCGTGATCTTGATACAGGAAAAATAGTGATCAAAGGCATAAGAACTCCAAATAATTTATACATATTCAAAGAAGAACAACATGAATGCTATCTAAGCAAGAATGATGAACACTCGCTATGGCACTGGAGATTGCAGCACCTAAGCTTCTCACAAATAAGGAAAGCATGCAAATACTAGGCAGTCCGTGGTCTTCCAGACATTAGAATTCCACACAATACAATATGCAAGTCATGTCAGTTTGGTAAGCAAACCAGAACTAACTTCCCTCAGAAGGAAGGATCAGCTAGCAGGCCACTTGAGCTTGTCCATACTGATGTATGTGGTCCCTCTAGGAAAAGGTCACCTCGGGGAGAAGAATACTTTATATTATTCACTGACGACTATTCAAGGATGGTTTGGATAGGACTCATGAAGCATAAAGATGAAGCCTTCGAAAAATTCAAATCCTTCAAAGATTTGGTTGAGGATGAATCAGATCATAGAATCAAATGCCTTAGGTTTGATCGAGGAGGAGAATTTACATCGAATGAATTTTTCGATTTTTGTGAAGAACATGGAATAAGAAGAGAATTCTCTACAGCCACGACTCCTTAGCAAAATGGAGTAGTGGAAAGGATGAACAGAACGGTTCAACAAATGGCTTGTGCTATGCTTGATGAGTCTAGAACTCCGACAACCTTCTGGGGTGAAGCTACATTTGCTCCAGTTGTTATTCTCAACAAAAAAAACGTTCGGGTGAACAACACTCAAACCCCTCATGAGCTCTGGTATGGTGAGACTCCTTCAGTAAAATATTTCAAAATTTTTAGAAGCAAATGCTATATCAAAAATACTGATGAACATCTTGGCAAGTTTGAACCTAGAGCAGATGAAGGCATTCTCCTTGGTTACTCTCCCCATAGCAAAGCTTACAAGTGCTATAATAAAAGGCTTGTAAAAATTGTTGAAAGTATTGATGTAGTGGTTGATGAAGAAGAAAACACTCCTAGGCAGGTAAGAACTGAAGATTTTGAAGATGATGAGGACTATCCATCAACATCAAATCAGATTCACGATGAAGAAGAAACCTATGAAGAAGAAACCCATGAGGAGCCTGAAGAACAAATAAGGATAGAAGAAAAGACTCCATCTAAGTACGTTCAGAAGAATCGTCGAGAATCTCAAATTTTGGGGCAAAAAGAGGAAAGAGTACAAACAAGAAGAAAAATTGCAGAAACTTCAAGATATTTGGCATTACTCTCCTCCACTGAACTACAAAATGTAAGAGAGGCATGCAAAGATGAATGTTGGGTCAAGGCTATGGATGAAGAACTTGAGCAGATTGAAAAGAATAACACTTGGGAACTGGTTCCTAGGCCAAAAGATAAGAATGTCATAGGGACAAAATGGATATTCAAAAACAAGTTGAATGAAAATGGGGAAGTTATTAGAAACAAAGCCAGACTTGTTTGTAAAGGGTATGCTCAACAAGAAGGAATCGACTTTGAAGAAACATTTGCTCCCGTTGCTAGACTTAAGGCCATCCGGATGTTCCTTACTCTCTCAAGCTTTCAGAAGTTCAAATTATTTCAAATGGACGTGAAATCAGCTTTTCTGAACGGAGACTTAGAAGAAGAAGTTTATATTGAGCAACTAGATGGATTCATCCTTGGAAATGATCCAAAACTTGTATGCAGACTTAAGAAGGCTCTCTATGGTCTTAAACAAGCTCCAAGGGCTTGGTATTACCATTTGGACAAATATCTTCATCAACAAGGTTTCTCAAAAGGATTAGTATATAGAAATCTTTATATAAAAATTGAAAATAACAAATTGCTAATACTTGTTGTGTATGTTAATGATATCATCTTTGGCAGCAATGAAGAAGCCATGATTCAAAACTTTGCCTTGGTAATGCAGAAAGAATTTGAAATGCCCTTTCTTTGAGAACTGACATATTTTCTTGGATTACAGATCCAACAAAATGAAGGAGGTATCTTTTTATCTCAAACCAAGTACCTCAAGTAGATTTTGAAAAAGTATGGCATGGAAGATTCGAAACCTGTATGTACCCCTATGGTTATAGGATGCAGACTCAGTGCAAATGATGAATCAGTAGCAGTGCATCAACCAACTTATAGATCCATGATTGGAAGTCTGCTCTATCTAACAGGTACCCGACGAGACATCATGCATGCAGTGGGAATGGTAGAAAGATTTCAGGCAAATCCAAAGGAAACTCATCTTCATGTAGTAAAGAGAATTTTCAAGTATCTTCAAGGAACTCAAAGCTATGGCCTATGGTATCCTAGAGATACGGATCTCACTCTTCATCCTTATACACGCGGGTTCTTTGAATTAAAACTGTGTATACGCAGGTTGGTCCAAACACAAAAGCGTATACACGCAGGTTTCTGGTTCTTGAAGTAGCGTACATCCCTTGAATTATCTTCTAGTTGCTTCTGTTTATTGCTGCAGTGTTCTGGGTTCACAATTTGGTTTGTGGTTACTCTTAGTGTGTTCTGGGTACAGCTGTGAGAGAAGTGTCTATTTGATTCAATGTTAATTGGTGAAAAGGAGATTGATTGATACAGAAATTCTTGATGTTTGATCGATGTTCATGGATCCAGTCTGAAAATTTATGAAACATGGTCCCTGGAAGCAAAGAGAAGGTTGTAGCCTTCTGCAGGTAGTAGCCTGCGTACTAGTATCCCAGCTAGTACAAGAGCTAAGGGGGTTGTAGCTCCCTTCCAAGAAAAGCTGGAGAACAAGAGAGGGTTGTAGCTCTCTGCATGTAGCAGCCTGCGTACTGGTAAAGGACTGCACCAGTATAGAAACATTGTAAAAAGAAATTTCTAAATAAAGGAAGATAGAGATGAATTACAGCAGGTGGTTTTCACCACATTGGGTTTCCACCTTATATCTTGTGTTCTTGTGTGTGATTGTCTTCTGCTCTGTTTCACTATTTCTCGTTAATGTTTATTTGATTCTGATACATAGATTAATGATCAACATCTATAAGATAAATTAAATTATAAGTCTGCATGGCATACGCTGGTTTCCTTATCTGTAGTTGTGTATATACGCGGTTTTCACTAACTGAAGTAGCGTATATGATCTGGGTTTGAAAAGAAAATAATTGACTTGATAATACTCATTCACCCTCCCTCTGAGTATTATTTCAGACATAGTCTATTATGGATGAGTCCTTTTGGACACATTATGTAATTTGTACCCCAAATATGCATGGGAAGGATGATGTAATAATTGCATTTTGATTCATGTATGAAAATTTGATATATCCCCACTTGGTTGGTGAATCGTGTATGTATGATTCATTGGTGATAAGAAGGTCATACTCACGTAATTGAGTTATAGAGTCATGTTATTCTTTTGAAAAATATTTCTGCAAACTCTTCATGTGCTGAGGGGGAGCATGGACAGTATAGTGCCTCACAGCATGTACGAAGGGGAAGAATATCTTGGTCCACCCTTTGTTTTTTATGTCAAAGGGAGAGAGCATCTTGGTGTTGCTTGATATTCTAATAGGTTCTACAACTTGAAGTGATCAACGCCAATATGGTTGCCATCAAGTCCAAAGGGGGAGATTGTTGGCATTATGGTACATGTGTTTTCCTTGATGGCAACCCACATACAGGTTAGTTTTGACAAATGGAAACTCACATTGTAACAGTTATGTCCAGAGGTAACAAAGTATTGGTACAGAAGAAGAGGATGATGGGGCAAAGGATTACATATCAGAATCAATAAATTGAGGAAAGATAATGTTTTGAGTTGTATACATTGGTTAACCTAGTCCAAGTAGTGTATACACGCGAGTACACAAAATAAAAGGATCGTATGCGTATGCAGATGGTTTCACAGAAGGAAAAGTGCATATGGGATGGAAAATTAAGGTTAAAGAATACCAAGGGTCCATACCATGGTATTAGCCCACAATATTGAGTGGAATAATGGTTACTTGATCCCGTCTAAGAATACCATAAGTTCTAAGTGTTATTTTGGTGCATGGTATTGACAAAGGCTCTAAGTATCTAAGGAGGAGAAGATCAAAGGGCTAAGTGTGCAAGTGAAAGGGTTTATTCATGAATACTTCTATCTAAAATATATTTTGTGTTCTAAGGGCTATGGGTATGATATAGATCTCAAATATCTTGTGCACCCTTTGATACAATGTTGGATGACGATCGTGAGACCTAAAATGACTTATCATTGTATGATGTGATCATGGATATGCTAGATCTAAATGCTAACACGTGTTTTATCATTTAAAATGATATGATCTAGGTATATGTGAAATCTTGAAAAGTTGCAAAGTTATAAGTCATTATTTGCATATCTATAACCATGTTCGCCTCGGTGAAGGTGCATATACACATAGATTCGGCAATTCCAAGTAGCATAAATAGAGGAAAGGCTTGTTGTTCAGAAATGACAACTCTATCTTATGAGTGCTGTTGTTTTAATGTTGTTTTTCAATGATGTCTTCATTAGATATGAAGTTAAACTAATTGTATAAGGATATTGAATCTAGCTCACTCATTGATTAAGAAGGGTGATGTTTGTTGCTATCCATTTAGAACTTTGTAATATGATAGCACATGTTAAGAATGCCTTTGGTTAATATAGTTTTTGGTTCGAAAGATTTATGATTCATTATATTTAGAGATATACGCAAGTTGTGTTATAGAAAGTAGTGTATACACGTAAATTGTCCTCATTGAAGTAGCATATACATTATGAAATATGGTTTTTGAGGTTGTAGTTGGTTTTGGTTGTTCCTATAGAGTTCTGAGTTTAGATCTGTGTATTGATTTCACTAATATAACCATTTGAGTTGATCAGATGAATTTTGATTAAGTGTCGGTTGATTGGGTTTTGAGTTAATGGTTGACTCAGTTGTATCAGAAATTGATGATTGGGTGATTCAATTGTGTCAGTGGTTGTTTGATTCAGTTGTGTCAAAAGTTTCAATGGTTGGTTAATTCAGAAAGTGATGATTGGGTTTCAGTGATTGATTGATTCATATGTATCAACGATGGATGAATGCGTTACAGCGATGAGTTACAGTTTTGAGTTTTGAATTGAGCTTAAGTATTGATAATGAGACCATTATGAAAATTTGATGAAACGTGGCCTACATATTGTGTCAATGTATAGTAGTAGTATCGAGTCTAAAAAATCATGAAACGTGGTCCCTCGAGAAAGAGTGAAGGTGGTAGCCTTCTGTAGGGTGGCACCTACGTACTGGTAAACAGAAGAACCAGTACAAGAGCTAGAGGGTTGGTGCTCCCTTCGAGTAGCAACTAGAAAACGAGTGAAGGTTGTAGCCTACCGTATGTTCGTGCCTACGTACTGGTAAACATATCAATGAGTACAAGAGCTAGGGGGTTGTAACTACATTTGAGTTGAAGCTAAAGAATGGGAGAAGGTTGTAGCCTTCTACAGGTGGGTGCATGTGTACTAGTATGAGTCTATGCCACTAGAACGTTGCAAACATATTTTTATTTATATTAAAGAGAAGACTCAGACAACAACAGTGGTGGTTATTTTCCCCACATCACGTTTCCACCTAAAAAATCCTTGTGTTCATGTGTGCTCCTTGTGCTTTTTCATTTATTGTGTTTTTACTACATCTATTTACTGCTTAGTAAATTCATTACATTGTGCTTTAAGTTCAACACAATGAATTAGATATTTTCCTAGTTAATTATCTATATGTTGGTTCCATTCATAATAGTCGCGGACGTATGTTGTTTGGTTTTTGTAAAATCGCGTAAACAATTTGAAAAGGAAAAATTAATATTGTGAAAGTTTAAATATTGATTCACCTCCCACCCTCTCAGTATTTTTCCAACATCTATATCTATATTTTTCTATGTGTGTCTCTTTCTTCTTCCCTCTCTATCCACCTTCCATTTTTTTACTATCTCCCTACCTCTATCCTTCTCTCGCTCCCCCTCCCTCTCTCCTTCGTCTCTCTCTCTCTTCCTATCCATCAGTTTTTTAATCTTTCTCTTCTTCTGTGTCTCCCCCTGCCATATATATTTATACCAAGTCCCTACATCCCTCCTTCTTTGTCTCTTTACCTCAGCCCCCTAAATAGATGTCTCTCTCTCTCTCTCTCTCTCTCTCTCTCTCATCCATACCTATCTCTCTTTCTCCCTTGCTCTCTTTATCACTCTCTTATTCCCTCTCTCCCGCTCCATTTATATCTTTATATCCCTTCGTATCTCCTTCTTTATCCCTCTAACACATAATTCAATGCATGTTATGAAGAATTTTTGTGTGCTTACTCTAAGAAAGAGAGTGTATGTTTTAGAGGTGAGAAGGAGAAACAAGCAGAGATATAGATATAGATAGAGGGGGCGAGAGAGGGAAGAAGAGAGAGGAAAAGACATGGGGGAGGAAGAGATATAGATATGGAGAGGGGTGTTAGAGAGAGAGAGAAGGGGAGGAGAGACAGAGGGAGGGGAAAATGGAGGGAGAGAGAGATATAGGTAGATAGATAGATAGATATGGGGAGAGATTGTGTATGTTTGGGGGGTGAGAAAGAGAGGTAAAGACAGAGAGACAATGGGAGATAGAAATATAGATGGAGGGGGGAAGAGATGTGCTTACACTGAAGTCAATGCACATTATTAATCTAATTACTTTGAAATTAATATACATCATCCATCTAGTTACACCAAATCATGAATCAACTTCTACATTAAAATCAATGCATCTAGTGCAAACAATTAAATAGTATTAGGAATCAACATCCACACTAAAATCAATACATTTAGTGTACACAATCAAATAGGATTAGAAATCAATATCTACACTGGAACCAATGCGTCTAGTCCAAGCAATCAAATAGGAGTATAAATCAAAATCTACATCAAAAATCAATGCATCTAGTGTAAGGTATTAAATAGGGTTAGAAATTGACATCTACACTGAAATCAATGCATCTAGTGCAAGTGATAAAATAGGATTAGAAATCACTATCTACACTAAAACCAATGCATCCAGTGCAAACAATCCAATAGGAGTACAAATCATCATCTACACTAAAATCAATACATCTAGTGTAAGGTATTAAATAGGACTAGAAATTGACATCTACACTGAAATAAATACATCTAGTTCAAGCGATCAAATAAAATTAGAAATCAATATCTACATTGAAACCAATGCATCGAGTGCAAGCAATAAAATAGGACTAGAAATCAACATCTACACTCAAATAAATTCATCTAGTGTAAGGTATTAAATAGGACTAAAAATAGACATGTACACTTAAATTAATGCATCTAGGGAAATGGATCCAATAGGATTAGAAATCAACAACTACACCAAAATCAATACATATATTTTAGTGAAAAAACAAAATATTCATGACTTTCTAGATCTAACTTCTATGTCTATATTTGTCTCTCTATGTCTCTTTCTTCTTCCCTCTATCTCCACCTTCCATTCTATGTCTATCTCCCTCCCTCTATCCTTCTCTCTCTCACCCTCCCTCTCTCCCCCGTCTCTCTCTCTCTTCCTCTCCCTCCCTTTTTTTATCTTTATCTTCTTCCCTTCCTCCCCTTGCCATGTATATCTATACCTCCCTCGATATTTCCTTATTTATCTCTATATCTCAGTATCTTGAACATGTTTAATGCTCTCTCTCTCTCTCTCTCTCTCTCTCTCTCTCTCTCTCTCTCTCTCCTCATACATATTTCTCTTCCTTCCTCCCTCTCTTTGTCTCTCTCTTATTCCTTCTCACCCCCTTCATAAATTCTCTATCTCCCTCTATCTCTCCTTCTTTATCTCTCTATATCAGCCCATAAACATACACTCTCTCTCCATATCTATCTATCTATCTATCTATCTATCTATATCTCCCTATTCCTATCCCTCTCTATCTCATGCCCGCTCTCCCCCCCTCTCTCTCCCCCTCATCTTATCTCTATCTCATTAATTTCTTCTTACAATTGTGTATCTATCTAAACCCCAAATACAAACTCTCTCTCCATATCTATTACTATCTCTCTCTCCCTCCATGTTCTTCCTCCTCCCTCTCTGCCCTCATCTCTCTCGTCTCTCTCTCTAATCTCTCTATTCTCTTTCTCCCTCTCTCCTTACTTTTCCTCTCTCTCTTCCCTCTGTCCCCCCTCCATCTATATCTATATCTCCCCTTGTCTCTCCTTCTCACCCCCAAAACATAAACAATCTCTCTCCATATCTATCTATTTCCCCCTCCTTCTTCCTCTCCCTATGTATCTTCTCCTTCTCTCTATCTCTCTTCTCCTTGTATCCCTCTCTCTCTCTTCCCTCTTTCTATCCTCTCTCCCTTACCATCCCTCCATCTCTCCCTTTTCACTCCCTCTCTCTCTCCACCTTTCTCTCTCTATGTCTTTCTTCCCCTTCTAAATAGAGCTCTCTCTCCCCCTTTCTCTCTCTCTCTCCTCTCTCTCAATTCCTATCTCTCTTCCTTCCTCTCTCTCCCTTTCTCTCCCACCTCCCTCTATCTATCCCACAATCACATAGTATTTGTCTCTCTAGCCTCCAACTCTATCACTATCTCCCTCCCTCTCTCCTTATTTATTTCCCCCTCTCTCCCCCCTCCATATCTATGTCTCCATGACTCTCTCTTCCCCTTATTTCCCTATCTTTATCCTCTCATTTTCTCTCTCTTAACTAGCCTCCTCTCTCCCTCATTCCATCTTCATCTCCCCCTTATCATTCCCTCTCTCTCTCTACCTCTATCTCGCAATGTCTTTGTCCTTCCCTCCCTCTCTTCCCCCCTCCAAAACCTATCCCTCTCCCTCTTCTCTCCCCCATCATCTGTCTTCTTTATAATATTATCTATATAATAATACTAAATTTCTACATATGTATATATTAAAGATTCTCTTTTAGTTTATTAAAAACTCAGCTTAATCTATATGGAAATATTTTTAGTAGTAGTGAGGATGGATAGTTTAGATATACCTCAAAACTAATTATATCGTTTTTGCTTTTAGATTTAATTAAAAAATGTTATAAAATTAGATTAAAATAAAGTATTTGTAAAATATTTTGATCTTGAAATAAGTTATGGTTTTTGGGCATATGGTATTGATAAGCCATGGTATTCTAAAAAAATAATCAAAAGTCTAGATCCACAACATAATAATCAAAAGGCTAGATGGCCCATAGTATTATGATTTTATTCCCTCACTCCCTCCTTCTCTCTATCATTTTCTTCTACTTATTGGCCTATGGTATCCATAAATCATTTCTTACAAATACAATTTCACTTTACATGTCTCATGAAACCAACTACACTTTAATTCCGTGTGTTAAAATTATTTTGTGTTTATACATAATAATTAGATGGATTTATAATTAGGGCTAACATTACATTAATTAATTTGGGCTCCCATTAGATTATTTTTTTATTAAATGTTAAATGTTCTAATTTTTTACTAAATGTTAAACATTAGATGTTAAACATTTAAGCTTGAGATCTAATCCATACTTGCTCTTGTCCCAATTAAATTAAAAAAAAAAAAACATTTATAAAATATTCTGATTGTGAAATGAGGTGGTTTTTTGGGTATGTGTTATTGATGAGCCATGGTATTGGCCCATAGTATGGTATGGTTAATAATATCCATGGTAAATTGGGGTGATTATCAAAGGTTAAAAATATTGTTATAATGTAAGTATTATTTTTATTGCGAAATGAGAGATGGTTTTTTGGACATGTTCTATTGATGAGCCATAGTATTAGCTAGTACTAGCCCATGGTATAGTATGGTTAATAATATCCATGGTAAAGTATTAAGTTTTTATGTCCTAAATTTAAACATTGTTACAAAATTATTATTTTAATTTATATGGTCAAATGAACCTTAATTTTCTATTTATATCTTATATATTTTAATTTGATAAAGTCTCAAAAATAATTATATTTTTTTCTTTTAGATTAATCAAAAAAAATAAAAAAAAAAAAATCAATTAAATATTATTAAAATATGTGATTTCTGAAATAAGACATAGGTTTTGGGTAATATGTGTATAATTAGAATATGGTATTGGCCCATTGTATTGTAATTAATTCTATTTACAAATTTAAGTTTTTTATGTACTTATAATAAGTTAAATATATTACTGGAATCATTATTATGATTTTATATGAAAGTATAGCTAGTCTATATTATAATATTTTATAGTATACTAATCTTAAACTTAGTTATGCTACCTTATATATGTTTTATATATTTTAATATAATATAATTATATATTATTTATTAAGTTTCTAATTTTATTAATAAAATAAAAGTTCAATGTAATAAATTAAATTTATTATTTCTATGACTTTCAACTTTTTAATACACTATAATATTGTAACCCACCTTGACAGTTTTCAACCTCAACCTGTAACAACACAAATGTAATAGAGCAAATAATTTCTCTATATGACTGAACTTCAATTGATAAGGATTAGTGAAAATAAGCTCAGTTCAAGTACTATTAATATGACATGCTCACATACTTTCTACTAAGGGAAAATACCTACAGAAAATGCTTGGATACTTGAAAATATATGATTGGCATATTTTCTCTATCACTTTTCTAAAATATCGGGCAAGCTAGATATTATCCTAAATTCTACTTCATTTGACTCGTTAGTGGGAATTTCTCTGCTCTCTTTACAACTTTGTTTTCCCTTCAGGAAAATCGCGGTGGATTCTAGCAGATCCGATTACAGCAACACGGCTATGGCTACTAATAGTTTGTGAAGAAGGCCACTTGCTTAAGCTTGGTCTGTTAACATAAGTCATAACCCTCTCTGGCTTTCTAGTCCGATTCGATATATCTTTTGTTTTGAAGCTATTCCATGGATGTGTTCATACCCTTCTCCATATGACTCAAAACA